>OOFJ01117931.1:0-15812 GCA_900323375.1 Benthosema glaciale | reverse complement strand
ACACACACACACACACACACACACACACACACACACACACACACACACACACACACACACACACACACACACACACACACACACACACACACACACACACACACAATTTGTTTGCACCGCCCCACATGGTACATCCCTTCAATCACAGGTCTGTTCATGTTTCTTGCCACATTACGGTATAAATTGTTGCACACAAATTCATGTAATTTCCATCTATAGTATTTACTGCTGCACCGTGTGTGCTGGCTACTATCACTGTGAACTGAACAGAAACTGCACGGCTTCTACTGTCATATTTTTGGAGCAACCCAAAAAGGGGGATATTCGAGGTCTCCTCACGCAGTCAGTAACCCAGTAATTTGGTACACTGACTGCAAGGGCACCCCTAACTCCCGTCCCATCACACCACTGTGGCGCAGGTAAGGGGGCTGCAGGAGAACGCTGCCCAGCTGAGGACCATTTATGCCGGGGAGAAGGCCGAGGCCATCCTGGTCAAGGAGACAGAGGTGATGGAAGCGTGGAAGCATCTGCTCAGCGCCTGCGAGGCCAGTCGCGTCCAAGTCACGTCGGTGACCGACAAGGTGCAGTTCTTCTCTGTGGTGCGCGAGAACCTGATGTGGATGGAAGGCATCATGGGCCAGATAAGATGGGATGACCCCAGGTGAGACTTCAGCTGACCTCTGCACACATGGCGTCCCTATTTAATGTAACTTTAATAGAGGGCATGCGTGTGACATCATCATCAAACCCGGACGTTATGCGGAAATGACTACTGAGTGGCAAAAACCTACTTTTTGGCCGAGACAGTCCATACATCCAAACAGAAAAAGTCCAATTTGATTGTATTAAACTATGTTAAATGACATTAAACTCAATTTGCCACTCAATTTCCCATTCACTTTATGCATGCGCACACCCAGTCTATACTGTATTACTGGATATACTCCCATCGAAAATGTCTCCATCATCACATCCTTTATGATGCTGTTCATGAATATACGTACAGTAAAAGTCTATTTTTAATATTATTTGTATATTATACCATGTCCAAGTGAAATGGTGAAAATAGCAGATCTAAAAGCTCACAATGTGTCACATTGCTGATGCGTTAGGAGCTTGAAGATCTGTTATTTCCGTTTAAGTTTATCAGGCTTAAGTGGTGATAATGTACTTTCTATGTTGAGATACTCTTTATTTGTTTATTTAGATGGGACAACACATATTAATGACGAACAATGCATATCAATGCAATGTAAATACACCGGTCTTACACAGCACATTTCCATCTGCAGTCCTCACAAAATAAAGTATACAAACAAGAATAACAAAACATTACGAAGGAAACCCAGCGTTGCAAATGTGATCTATAGGACCTGTGTTGTGTGGAATATTCAGTTGAGCTCCAATCCCTGTGGCTTTGTACATGTGTATACTGTGTGATCTGACTGAATTCATTACAGCATAGTTTCAAAATAGGCTACTATGCCACCTTGACCTAATTTCACATGTGTTATTCTTCTGCCTACACATACGTCATGTCCTAGTATGAGCGAATAGGGTAAGGGGGATCAACGTCACCTGATTCCTTGTTTGACCACACAACTCAGATGTGTCTCTCAAAGAATATGATTATTGGCAAGTTTAGAATATTTTGTGGTTCTGTTTTCATTTTTCACAAGAGCGGTGGTTGTTGCTATTACCTGCACACTATACTACTAATACTTCACCATGTTGCGTTATGATGAAAAAAACAAACTACAGTCAAATGTAACAATGTCTATGTTCCCCATTGCAATTCCAATAATAAGTGTTGTTTGTCCCTGCAAAGGAATGGCGGACTCAGCCGTGCCCCAAACGATTCACAACACAATGTGACATGCTGTGAACATGTAGATCTGCTATTTCCACTATTCAACGTACAGTAAAGAAAAGTATAGCCCATTAGCCCATAATACTAAAGTATGTAGGGCTTAAGTGGTTATTCGCCACATTCAGCAAAAGAAAGAACAAAAAGGAATATCATATCCCCCCAAACGGGTATGGACTAAGTATATGGACTAGTATAAAATAATAAAAAATATGTTTTTTTATAAATATTTGAGGAAAACGTAATGGCTTTTTTATCTGTGGCATCACAAAATGGCTGCCACTGCTATGCCCCATTGTGCCAAATGTAACCTAAATTACATAATGCATGTTTGACAGGTAAGCCTGATGACGCTCCGTCGTTCAGTGGTGTTGCTTACCGACACGAGCAGACCTGCTCTGGTCAAGTGTCATGGTGACACCTTCGTACAACTGGTGTCATTGAAACCGTATTCACTTGGTCCTCTCCTGCCTCAGGGATGTGCTGGCTTTAGAGGGGATGATGAAACAGCACCAGGAGTTGAAGGCCAAGATGGACGGCCGCAGCAAGACCATACTGCAGTGTGCAGATCTAGGCAAGATCCTGCTGGCTGCGGGGAACCCTGCGGCCGACGAGGTTAGGCTAACACACTGCTCCATGGCCAAACATAAGTGAGCACCACTGACATAGCCACATGTTAGGATACAGAAAACTGTTAGAACCTTAATGGGTTAACCAACATTGGGTTACACTACTGAGGCGGATGCATCGGCAGTATAAATAAACCTTCAGGATGGCAGCATTGCAGTAATGTTGTTTCTGTAATTGTGATTGCATTCTGTCACCACAGATAAAAGAGAAATTGGACAGTCTTCTGGCTAAGCAAAGGGACCTTGCTGAAAAATGGGACAAACACCAGGAAAGGCTACTACGCAGTGAGTAACAGACGCCTTTGAGTACCAAAAACATAACATAACATAATATAATATCATTACACAATATGGAGTCAGTTCAATTTTAAAAAAATAATAAAGTTATAGAGTAGTGGTCCATGGCCTAATGCAATTCAAACTGGAGTCCTTGAAATTAAAAAGGTTGATATTAACCACTGCAATAAAGTGGTCAATCAAAATGTGTGTGGATGAACTGGTTGTCTGTTGTCCCTCCAGAACAAGAGATGTTCCAGTTTGCCCAGGAGACAGTGAGGGCCGAGGCTTGGCTCAAGGCCAAGGAGCCACTGATCACTTCCAAAGAGCCAGAGGGAGGCGATGCCCAGGCACAAACAGACGAGGTAGAGCAGCTCATCCTCCGCCATGAGGCCTTCCGCAAGGCTGCTGTAACTTGGAAAGAACGCTTCAGCTCGCTACGCCAGCTCTCTGCAGTAAGTGTGACTGTAGATAAATGTTCCACTGATGCGTTTGTAGCTGCAGTTTTTAGTGCTGTTAACTGAAAAGCACGACCTTGGGGTGTCCTGTTGGCTTAGCAGGCAAGAGGCGCATGCCATGTGCTTGCAGTGTTGTGGGCTCAAATCCAGCTCATGACCTGATTGCATGTTGTGTGATGTGCACCCTTGATCTCTTCCATTTTCCTGTCATGCTGCATTATATATACTATGGCTCATAAAGCAAGGCTTCAAAAAGCATAAATATTTAATGAGCAAAATGACCTGAACATGAATTATGCTGTCTTTCACCCATCATATGGTCTACTCTAAGCAAAACTATACAACAATGACATGAACATCTGCCCAATTGTAATCTCTCTTCATTTGATACATTGTCTGATATCCATTTCACTCTTTGGCATAATCTTGGCTTCATACCATGCTTGTTTAAACTTTTAGGCTGAGAAGAAAAAAGAAGATGAGAAAAAGTCAACCCCGCTCTCTAGCCGTAGGATGTTCCCATTGTCCTGCCTGACTCCCAGTGGCTCCACCGCTACCTCACCTTTCTTGAGGCATATTGAACAGAAGCCCCCACACGCAGGCCTGGAGGTTGGTGCCACCTCTGCATCCCAGAGGTTGTCCTCTAGCATATCTGGCTATGCCCCGGTCATAAATGGATCTGGATATCATGGACTGGACCAGCAGTGCAGCAGTGGGAAGTTGGAAAGTTCCACCTATCTTGGGATGAACCACCAGGTGGCTGGAGGTGGGGACGGCCGCAGCTACCCGGGGCATAACCCCCAGAGCATCGGAGGGGAGAGTTCAAGTTACTTTGGCATGAACAATCAAACTGGCATCGTGGCAGAGAGTTCTGGTTACCTTGGACTGAATCCTGGCAGCCCTGGCCATCTGACACAAAGTCATCATGGCACTGTGGGCTCAGAGATTTCAGGTAACTTACCTCAACAGCAGAGTATTGTGGGTATCGGAAGCTCAGGCTATCTGTCTCAACAGCAGAATATGGGCAGTTCCGGATATCTGTCACAACAGCCAAATATGGGGAGTTCTGGATATCTGGCACAACAGCAGAATACGGGCAGTTCTGGATATTTGGCACAACAGCAAAATATGGGCAGTTCTGGATATTTGGCACAACAGCAAAATATGGGCAGTTCAGGATATTTGGATCGACAGCCAAATTTAGGGAGTACTGGATATTTGTCACAACAGCAAAATACGGGGAGTTCAGGATATTTGGCACAGCAGCCAAATACAGGGAGTTCAGGATATTTGGCACAGCAGCCAAATACAGGGAGTTCAGGATATTTGGCTCAACAGCCAAATACAGGGAGTTCAGGATATTTGGCTCAACAGCAAAATATGGGTAGTTCAGGATATTTGGCACAACAAGCTAATATGGGCAGTTCGAGCTACCTTGCTGGACAGAATTATCAGAGTAGTGGTGGAATGGGTAGTTCAGGTTTTTTGGCAGCACAAAACCATTATGGAAGTGGGAGTCTGGGGAGCGCTAGTTTTCTGCCTCAGAGTGGTGGGATCATGGACCCTAAGATGGCTTATGCATGGCAGCATCTGAAAGCTGACTTCATGCAGCCCAGGATCAACCACGTCCACAAGGCGGTAAACCCCCTCCTGGAGGCCAGCAGAATGCAGAGGGAACAGTATGGGGACATACCAATGGCAGACATGCCAGAATCAGGACTCGAGCTCCTCCATGGGAGGCTCCAGAGAGATCCCCGTGGAAGTCGCTCCGACCCTCAGATGGATCATCTGAGGCGAGAGCGGGAGTACAAGCTGGGCCGGCAGACCTCCAGTGAGCAGGAGATCCAGGCCCGGCTGAACGAGCTTCCATTAATAGTCCGCCAGGAGCGCTACCGGAGGCGCGTTGAGAGGCAGTCATCAAGCGAGCAGGAGGGGAATGGAAAGCCACGGATGCAGCGGGAGGACTCAAGTGACCTGGAGGGCTCCATCAAAGATGGCTCCTCAGACAAGCGCTCGGGGTGAGTGAACAAGCTGTGTTGTCTGCGACAGCAAAATTCAAATGTTCATTACGAAATTGGTCATTACGGTTTGCCCACTTGGCCCTGTCCAAAGTGATCCCAGCTTATTGATTTTTAAGGTTGAATATCGATTTTCACTGTTTGGGCAACTCATGTCTGTTGATGTTGCAGAGAGAAGAGATCCACCATGGCAGAGATTGTGGAGCAAGCCCAAGAGAGAGAGGCAGCACAGGTGAGTTGGCTAGCGCATAGTCTACCATAATGCCAATGTCTAAAGTCATTCTTTGGTGAACCTCAAAATGATATTGTGTCCTGTGCATGCTGTCTCAGGCTCGAGGAGAGCCATATCGGCCTTCCAGCAGCCTGTCGGCACCTGTAACTCGATTTGACGGACGACCCCGTGCCCGAGACCGCCCCAAGCCGAGGAGGAGGCCCCGTCCAAAAGAACCAGAGGAGTCGCGGCGATCTCGCTCAGCTCCAGCAACCGGTGCTGCAACACCCCAGCCGCCTTCCCACACTGCCCAAAACGAAGGCTTCCTTTACCGCAAAAAGGCAACCATTTCAGACATTGAAGCCACACAGAGGAGCCCCAATAGGTATGACCAACATAATAATATCAGGTATGACCAACATGATAATATCACTTAACCCACCATGGTCCATTTGTGTCAATTTAGGCAAAATTTCAATTTAATTAGCAGACACTCTTATCCAGAGCGACTCTAGTTAGCAAACCAAAGGGTAAGAGTAAAGAGATACAAGAAAACAAGTAAGTGCTACAAAGAAACTAGGATAGTAGGTACTAGGTAGACATCCAACCTAGCATCTGTATAATAACATTTAATAATAATAATGCTTAACAATTGTGGACAAGAAAACTGCATACATCAGTCTATAGCATATGTGAACAATTAACACATGTACATTCTGTACTATAGATTATATAGTGTATGTCATTGTGTAATTAAGTGAACGTTTCGTGAAGATTTTTGTAAACCATGTTTTTTCTGTTCTATGGACCCTAGAGGACACATAGAAACCGGTTTACATTTTTGCACAAAAACACTCCTTGGGCTAAAAACAGCCATAGCTACTTGCCCAAATGTGCTGACCTCATCACATTTGTGATGACGGCTATGGCCGTTTTCAGCCCAAGGAGTGTTTTTGTGCAAAACTAATGCTTGGAATGGATTCAGGATCATGAAAACCCCCTAGTTTCATATGTCACATGTTACTTAAAGAATTATTAAAATTTATTAAATTTTCCTTATATGGGATGTTAATGGTATTGTCTGTGCTAAAAATAAAAAATGTAAACCGGTTTCTATGTGTCCTCTAGGGTCCATAGAACAGAAAAAACATGGTTTACAAAAATCTTCTTCACGAAACGTTCTTCACGAAACGTTCACTAAAGTAGATCCTGCTACATAACTACATACACTAATATAACTCTAAATAGCCAATAAGTGATGCTACAAATAAATAAAGAGTCCCATGATGCAACTTTGTACATGACTAAATAATGCTTTGCAAGGGCATTGGCCATGATTTTTTTCTTTTTCTTTTTTTGCCGTTGACAAGTAAATTCAGCCTGTTAAGTAAATTCAGCCTGTGACATTTAGATGGCACTTTTCTCAAAGAGGTACACCAGGACACTACAGAACTTTCAGAAAAAGTGACAAGCCTGGCAATGATAATTTAGTCACAATTGTTACCAAACTGTGAAAGCACTCATAACCTAAGCATGTAATTACATTATCAAAAATAGTTATTTTATTGTTTATTCAAGCATTATTGATGTGACTGAGCCGAGGATGTAATCGTCTGCAGCAAAAAAAAAATCATATTCAATTCTAAAATTATTTCTGTTTCTACTTTTGTTTAACAGCAAGTCCTGGGTACAAGTGTATTGCGTGTTGAAAGAGGGAATGATCACATTCTATAAGGATGTAAGGAATCTTACTACAACTTATAATGATGAGGCTCCCCTTGACCTGAGTACCTGCTCATTTGATCCTGCTGTCGGGTACAAGAAGAAGAAGAATGTCTTTGTGCTCCAGTAAGAATTACTATAAACATTTTATTCATAAACAGAAATAGCATGTGATAGGATGTGTGAAACAGTGCAAAGCTCGTTCCTTTTATGGATATACAATGTCAAATGGGGGCATAAGGAGCTAACAATCTCTCTCTTCTTCCCTGCAACAGAATAGATGAGGGAAATAACTATGTATTCCATGCAAGAGATGAGGTAAGAGTAAATATATCATGACTTAACCGTTTTAACCATGCATGCTATTTTAGTCCAGCTCTTCAGGCTCATGAGAAGAAACAAAATCCAATCACTTCTCTCATACACCTAATCTTACAATGAAAACACTTGTTGCACTTATTTGTAAGTCAATATTTCGTGACCACTTTTTTCCTATTGGCTAACATCCTACAAAGAATGCACCACGTCTCTGTGTGTACATCTGTAATCCATGTAATTCAAGAACTGTTCGCCCCGACTTCAAATTCCACACACGTTCCACACCACTATAGGGAGTGTAGTCCCCGGCCTTGAGTCGGTCGGATACACAGTTGTCCAGAACCACAGCCGCCAGAAAAGGCTCTGGTCAGGCTCTGGCAGTTGACCTAATGTCCACACCTGTGCAATTTCCAGGAAACCCCAGCCTTATTTCCAACACCTGCCATTTGATTACTTAGTCCACTTTTCAGACAGTTTGCACTTTTCAGACATCATCCACACATTCTCCACAGACATTTAGGCTAACACTGCAGTGCACAAGGACTGAAAACCGAAAGACAGATAGTTAAAACAGGTGCTATGACAATGGATATAACGGGCATTGCATACTAGGGTGGGGGTATGTATTCTCAATTTTCATTGTTCCCAAATTGCATTGTTCCCATCCCAAAGTCCCAAGTAGGCCGCTGCCCGATTGTCACAGGTCTAGTATCTTACAATAAATGCACCACATCTCTACGTATGTGTGTATGAACATACGTGTGTATGGACATGTATATGTCTGTCTGTCTGTCTGTCTGTCTGTCTGTCTGTCTGTCTGTCTGATTGATTGATTGATTTATTGATTGTATGGGTACATTTCACGAAACTACAAGTCAATAAACAAATCTGCTACGAGGATGAAACCAGAAAATCACTAAGACTTGTTTATATCAGTTTGTATTGTAATTTACGTAACTCGAGGACCGTTCACCCCACTGACTCCAAAACCGCCACAAAAGGCTCTGCTAGGAGACCTAATGAGCCTAAGCCAAACCTGTATAATTCCCAGGTTCTGCACGAGCTAATTTATTGCCATGGCAACCCCTGCCATTTGATTACTTAACCAGTCCACTTTTCACAGTCAGTTTTCATTCTACATACATTCTCTAATCTCCACAGACGTTTACCACTACAAAAGGACATTCCACAAGGAACACAACCGCCAATCCCCATATGCCCATATATGCCCCATATACTGATAACATCAGGGACTCTCCATATAAGAAAGACAGATATAGAGAGCTCCACATATGGGCATAAAGGGGATACAGGCAGACAGACAGAATGACAGATATAGAGATATTTGAACAAATATTGAAAGTTTTTCAGAAAACCTAGGTCAGGATTTAGAAAAGGCCTCAGGTCTATTCAACACACTTACAATTATAATGGATAAACGAAGAAACAAATGAAAATGTGCATTTTACATATATAAATGTTAAATACCTGATACTGTTCTGGCTGTTTGAATCGCCACTGAATGAGTAGCAGGTACGTACACTACTAGATCAGTAGTTGCACTGTAATGCGTAATACATTGATTATGTGATGAACTTATTCGCCGTAATCTAATTATGTTAGGGTTCTCGTGTGAATAAACCATTAATTGCCACTTCCATTTCTCTGTAGGAGGACCTGAAAGCCTGGACCTCAAACATTAACACCAGTCTAGCTGAGTATGATGAGTTGAGCAAATTGGACAAGCCAGTCACCACATGCACTGACCCTGACCCCTGCTCTGAGAGGAAGGAGAAGTCCGAGGGTGACGCTGATGCCAGGTCAGAGAGATCCGAGTTTGTAGAGGGGGAAGATAGGTCAGAGAAGGAGAGATCAGAGAAAGGTGATGGCTCCGAGAAGTTAGACACATCAGAGATCGCTGATGCCGACAAGGTGGAAGGAGGGGCAGGGGGCTCCAGCACATCTGGAAAGAGCAAATGAGCAAGCCGTCTCCATTTTAACTTGACCTGATAACAGTAGGGGCTGGTGAGCAGGAGAGGCAGTGGGAGAGGATGTGCAGGTTAGATGCATATCCTCTCACTTTCTCTCTCACAGAGCTGGAACACCCTGAGGCCACAGTCCTTGGACAGACTATTGTAACTGTGACAGACTGATATTTCAGCCCCTCCCCTTCACCCAGGCAATACATCAGTGCTTGCATTGTCCCCTCTGCTGGTAGGTAGGAGGTTGGCCGAGACAAACAGACAGACAGACAGACAGACAAGACAGACAGACAAGACAGACAGACAAGACAGACAAACAAACAAGACAAACAGACAAGACAGACTCCACCAAGTGGTCCCAGGAATTAGTCACTGTCACGTTACATCATTGATCATTAACCTCTTGGATTCACAGCATCTTTCTGTATGTATCTTTGACTGATAATGTAATGTTCTGTCTAGAAAACCCAAGAAGTGGTGAATGAAATGTCTCACAATATTAAAAAAAATAATACTTTTTTTTCTGAAGCAATATACTTTTTTATTTCTTCTCTTTGTTAGAGAGAGAGAGAAGAACGAAGGAAAAAGGAAATAATTATTAATTGAAAATATGAACTCTGTGATTTGCCACATCCATTTCAGCTTAGTCCAGGCAGTTCTGCACCTTAACTCTCAACACATCTGTATACTTATCATAATGGCATTTAATCCCATTACATGGCTACCTTTGAATCATGTTAACGTAATGGAATGCTGGTATTAACCACTTGAGTTCTAAAGAGTTTAACTATACATGTTATTCTACAGACATTTGTCTTGTTTTTATTTATTTATTTATTTATTTATTTATTTATTTATTTATTTATTTATTTATTTATTTATTTATTTATTTATTTATTTATTTATTTATTTATTTATTTATTTATTGTTTACCCTAACTCATGCCCAGAAAAATGGTTTCCATCTATCAAATTCATATGTGTGTTCATACAGGCAATACTCTTAAGTAATTCAAAGTCTTTGAGACAGACGCTATGCCTTTGTGTACGTTACACATCTTAAAATTGGAACATTGCATGAAATAGTCTAATAGTGGGCCTGTTACACTGATTCCTTTGTTTTTATGTTGTTGATTGGTTGAGCAGTCTTGGAAACGCAATAATTCAATGTGAGTGGGGGAAAATGTAATTTGCTATCATGGTCCACTTCTCAAAATCCAGAGGTAAGTTTAAAAAAAAAAAAAGAAGAAAAATAAAAGGCTTGTCTTATCTCTACATTAAGCATGGGGAGAAAGGGGTGGCTTTGGGATTATTTATTTAAGATACTGGATGACCTCCCTTATGTTTATTGTATTACTGCAATATATTTTGTTAATGGATTGTGGTTTTGGTGGTCAAATCTTTCACCAGGGAAATATTGGTGCCCAAATTAGTTAACTAAGAAATAGTTGATCTAAAGAATAATATATACTCCATAGTATGACAGTGTTGCTTTTCAATAATAACAGATTTCCACATCGTGAGAGCAATACTATCATGCAATGGAGTAAAGATTACACTTAAGAATGATCAACTCCCTACCCCTGTCTTTCATTTGAAGTTATAACTGATTGGAATCTCAGTCAGGAGAGTTAAATGTAAAAGTGTTATGATTCAAGTCATAAATTGTATATAACTATCTTTGTATGTATACAAATAAATTCTATGCTCTAATAAAACAGTACTCTGGACTCAAATGGGTAAGATTAAAACATCTGTATTAATCCACATAAGTGAGAATAAAAATGAATCCATCACAAAATTATTATTATTAGTGTTTATTCCATAAAAATGAAACATATTATGCAAATTAGGAATCACAATTAAATATGATATATACAGTAAGTATACCAGTATCTAGCTGCATTAAACACATTTTACCAAGGAAGAGAGTGCAGCAAGACATACTATAGGTATGCTTGTTGTGCAGTATATGCCTATGATTTAGTCAGTGGGATTGCTACCAATTCAGGACCCCCACCCCCGAAAGAAAGACAAAACAAATCAAACTGATAGTGTCAAAATAGCAGAATGAGTTAACTGTGAGAAGTACACTAAATGTATTAAATAACAACCTCGCAGGAATGGAGAACAACAGAATAACAACAAACTAACCTTAAAAGTATATAAGTACATGTTTACAACAAGTGGATAATCTAAGCACTGGTTAGTCAAGCTGAAGAGGCACCATGTTTAAAATAAAAGACGAGGAGGACCACAGAGATGAATAGGCATTAACCCAGGTTGTTGTTGTTGTTTTTCCCTGTCATGTATGGCCATAAATTATATCAGTAACACTTGGCTGCATTGTATTTATATTAAAGAAAATACAAGAATTACACAACTAATGCACACTGAAAAAACACAGACGTTCACATCTTTTGAATGTTTTTTCCCCCTCAAAATTTATTTTACATTTATACCCTGTGAAAAGCCTGTACGGTTTATGTAATCAGGCATCTTAACAGTCAAGAGAAAAGAAAAAAAAAGTATATATGTAATACTTCAGATTCCATTGAATCAAGGAATGCAGCAATTTGATTTCACTGTCTTTGAAATTGTAGTATCATTATACATTATACCTGCAGCAAATAAATTAGAAGTGTCACGAATCTTATGTTGATTTGTCAATTCACCACTTGTTTTAACTGCTTAACGTAAGTGCCATGTCATGGAATGTTGTTGAAAGAGTTTAGTATAGTAAAACAAATGCTTATTTTAACATCTATTTTATTTTACCTGACAGTCTGACATTTGAGCCTGTTGTTGCAATACATTTGTATCACTGAAATAGGATCTATAGTATTTTCATGTGGCTGTACTGGTTCAGATACTACATTGCTCATGGAAGAGATGTAGACCACATCACCATGTGTGTTTTAAATGTTTTCATCCCATCACTTTTTTGAAACGCACAGGAGATTCTTTTTTCCACTATGTTTCAAGAAGAGTTATAAATTAATAGCAGAGTCTAAATCCTCACTGAAGAAATGATATCTTGCTAATTTTTTGTCTTACATTGTGTATGTCTTTGTTACCTTACATTACAACTTGCTGCTATAACATTAAATAAACCTCCAAAACTTGCTGATGCAAACTTGATGTGGACTTGCTGTGAACACACATTGTCATCCATATTGGTCTCACTGACACTAGCAGTGATTACAGAATTTATGAAAACAATGTTCTCCTCCTGATTCGATGTTTGCAATATGTATTGAATGTCAGGAGGAGGTTTGATCTTATAGAGAAAGCTGTGACATTCTCAATTAGTTTTTATTTATTTTTATTTTTCTATCCATTCTGGAAACTAATAATCAGCTTTTTACCATTTAGGACAATTCTCACAATAGGAATACATACAACATACTGTCAATAGCAACATTATCATCAGGTAGAATCAGTCGACTCAGCAGTGACACAAACATTCAAGTCATGTCATACGTACGGTATGTGATCAGCTCCATATGCGGTATGGAATGTATGGAACAAATATGGGTTACAAGTGTAATACCTTAAGGAGGCTAGTAATCAAAATGTTTTAACATGAACAGTAACAGTCTGCCCCCAACCCCCCCAAATACATGTTTAAAGTTTAAAGCCTGATTTATTGTTCACAGCACGACGGTGTCACATCGAAAACAGACGATTGATGGACAGAGCATAAATTAGACATAGGAGTCCCCCAAAATTGAAAGTAACTAGCCTTTATACTGTAGCTCTAGCAAATGCAGTACTGAATCATTGGTGGTTATCAAATGAAGGGCTGGTCTTTTCCAAACTGTGTTTATGTTATGTAAATGCTTCAGATCAGTAAGCTTGAGGTATTTGCTTCTGTACATACAGTAATTGGTACAATACAAACATTTTTATGCTGTATTTATGGCTTTCTTATTCATGAAATGCTGAAACTCACCGGAGCTACGTGCAATTTTCAATAAAATGTGAGCAGAAATGTGAATAACTGATGGTGTGGAAAGAAAAAAAAATGTCATGCACCTTTTGTTTTGCACTAATGTACCGCCCCATACAGTGTAAAACAATAGAGGTGATGCAGGGTCAACTCTATTAAAAAAAAACAAAAAAACAAAAAAAAACATTCATGTATCCCGTATTGCACAAAGTCTGCACAACTCAATGTATGTTTTAATAATGTCCATTTTAATTCTGATTTGTTTATTGAAATGACTGATTAACATCTGCCAATATCTGTCTGTGGATATATAAAATATGGTATTGTCTCATAAACTCTCTTCATCCCTTAATTTTGCCATTGTCTTTTTTTTAACCCCTCCTTTCTATGGCCGAAGCATAACACTGTGTTCTAGTACTAGGTTTAATAGTTTTACCAGTAAAAGAATGTAAACTTGATTCACTGGTAAAATTTGCAACAAAAACAAAAGTCCACTTTTTAGTCTTTACCATGACTATCAATGAGTAGACATTACAATATAAATTAAAACGTATACTGTGTAGTGTATCATTATGAAAATTATGTTAATTCGTTCTTTCATAGCAAATGGACATTACGTGGCTTTGAATGTAGAATGACCCCCATTGACAAATGAATAAATGATCTAGACAAAACAAATAGATTGCATAAGAAACAAACAAAAAACAGACAAGCTAACTTGTTGATCTGTTCTTAGTCCCCCACCTTGAGTTCCAGCCACTGCTGTGGCTCTCAAGGTGGGGGTCCAGGCTAGGGACACTGAAAAGGGTTCCAAATGGACCCTTACAGTTATAACTCAGTCTCAGAGTGTAGAAAACAAAATGGACATAACATGTCTGTCTGTCTACGCTGTTGACAATAGGAGCTTTTGTCTAAACATGTGAAATTCTTACTGACTATCTGCTGATGTTAATCTCAGGTTTGTTGATGTGATCTCAAGTCTGTCCTAAAACATTAGTATTCTATCATTTGGCTAATTCTGGTTTAAAGTTATAATACATTCTCTTTTGTAACCTAGTTATTTAGAATAATTTCTGTTTCATTAAAACCATTTCTGTCTGCCAACTTACATATAAAATGTAAGTTGGATTTGTTTCTGAATGTTTAGATACTTGTATCTTTTTAATGTAGTCTCATTTTTCATTGTACTTGATTAAATCACTTCTGTAATTATTTTTATCTAGTCTGTAGTTTCATTTGCAATTGTATTTGTTGAATCATTCATGTAACTATTTTTATTTAGACTTACAGAAGGCTTTCTTGTTAAAGTTTACCTCCTAATAAGGGAAGGATCTATTTTCATATGCAACGTTAGTATCCATTTTGGTTCTCTCTGATATACACTATTAGAGTTACAAGGGTCTATTCCACTCAATATTTGACAACTACTAGACCAGGGAAGGACAGTCGACAGTTGTTCGTTTGACATCAACTAGATGGAGCCAGAGATTGCCATTTGCCTTAAAAACCAAGCAGCGTGATGCTTCCTTCCTACGTACACAATACACATGTACAACCTTACTTGTGCCTACTGTAACCACCTCCTCTCCTCTCAACAACTTGACGCCACCACCAGACCAGACCGTTCCATTCTGAACCAAAGTGGACCAGCCCAGGCGGCCACTGACAGCCAGCCACACTCACACACACACACTGACACGCAGGTCCCAAGTCCAAGAAGGGTGTGTTTTGCTGTTGTGCAGGTTGGCATCGTACTGAGAGTGTTGTTCCTTACCTTAAAAAAAAAGATGGCCAGCTGGGGCAGGGTTGCAGCTGCCTTGCGGAACTTTTTGAGTAGGCCTCGGGCTCTGGTAGGAGGAGTGGTGGGGGGACCAGTACCGCGTCGTGCCGTGCTGCTGGGTGGTCCCGGTGCTGCGGTGGTGGTGGGCTCACTGGTCGGAACCACCGGACTGATGTATTATCAGAATGCAAACAGGACGGTCCACGCAGAGGAGGAACACAAAGTAAGTTGATGTTAGCTCAGCTGCTACTACCGTTAGCAGTAGATCGCAAGTGCGTGATCTGCGATCCCATAATATGTGACCTTATGTTGTAATGTGTTAACGTTCTCATGGCGATGACGTATGTGTTTATAGATGTTTTGTAGTTGTTGTATAGAATATGTTATATAGTGTTGGATAAATGCGCAACGACGCCAACTTATCAGAGAAAGAGGGCGTGAACTCAACTTACTGTGTTTACACTTTGCAGCCTACATTGCCTTCTCTCGCTCGTTTGATGTGCACACGCACGCCCTGATATATTTCAATGCCATTAGCATTAAAAGATCATTATGACAAACCGAAATAATAATAATACATTTTATGATTTTTCATGTTGT
>OOFJ01117928.1:0-14352 GCA_900323375.1 Benthosema glaciale | reverse complement strand
CTCTATAAAATGACACAGTGCACACATCAAAAAGCAACACAGAAGACATATAACACATTATTGTCTGCTGTGTTGCTTTTTGATGTGTGCACTGTGTCATTTTATAGAGGTATCTAAAGAGCAAAACTATATTTCTGAACGTGCCAACTGCCAAGCATAGACAAATAAACGTAGACGCCCTCTCTCTGGAGCGCGTATGCTCGTAGGGGGGCAAAATCTTCCCAACATTCTTTGCGAATCATAAGAGGGCAGGGGAGGGCACTTGCAAAACTTCCGCGTGCGTCAGTGCCCCCTTCCCATATTTGGTCAAGAGGGCAAAAACATTCCCGAGATTCCTTGCAGCGCATCTGATAACTCCCGGAAAAGATGTCACAGGGTGAGTAAGTACAGTACACCCAGAGTGCTACAGAGTAGAATGCTACCAAGATGAACCCGCCTAATCGCAATCATTTGAGATAATCTCACTTATTTTTGTGTCCATGTTGAGAAATGTTCATGTTTCAAACATTTTCAAAAATAGTGGAAATAGCAGATCTGCAAGCTCACAGCGCATTGCGATGCAATGTTTTTCTGAAAGTTAAGTTATTAAATATGTCAGTAATTTATTTGTATACTTGGGTTATTTATTTGTCATATCTGCTCTTTGAAACTTCAAAGCCTAAAGCAGCCAAGCAGAAATGTAATTATTATTCATTATGTTCCAGTATTCAACGATAGTAATACAATTATATCGTTAGTCGCAATTATGTGTGCGTCAATTAATCGTTATGTAAAAAAAATCATAATCTTGAGAGCCCTAATCCCTCCATGAAAACATTAAAATTGTGTGTTCTAGAAGGCATAGAACACTAAGAGAGTGTGAATGTATGGAATATTAGCCATTGTAGTATTTGTTCACTTTAATGTTGCAGCTAATTAAGGTGGGGTTGATTTGAATTACTTGAAGTGCTGCTGGGGAGCTTAATAATACATTATAATGTATCATTTAATGTATAATTGGTACTAAATAAATAGTAAATAGTATAATATTTACCTCTGAGGTGTAGTAGAACAATGGAATGGAATGAAAATACTGAAAGTAAAAGTACCTCAGAATTGTACTTTACTTAAGTACAGAACTCAAGTCTTTACTTTCCACTGTACAAGTAAAGCTGATGTCTTTATTCTTCCATGAAGGTAAAGAGGTGCCCCCTGGAGCGTTTTGGGATGTGGTGGTTGTAACTGCTGTGGATGAGAGTCAGAGAGATGCATACAAGCTGCAGATCAGTGAGAAGATTGCACGAAAAGAGCTACCTCTTGGAATTCACTATACAGTCTTCTCAGATCCACCCGGATCCAAAGTAGGTGAGTGGATCGGTCTCCAAATGTGAGATACTGACAGCCATTGTTGCATTCATTGTACACCTTGTGTAATCTCGTTCTCAAGGCAATGGAGGGTCAACACTATATGCATTGCAACAACTGGATGACATCTATGGGAACACCCTGAGTAGATTCAGAGTAATCTTGATCCATGCAGGTATTGTATTTAATTTTAAACATGTCTTTATTGATAAATGTTGTGTACCAGTCCAATCATGACTATTTTCTGACTGGGATCTCATTCTGTCTTAGGAGGGTTAAGCCAGCGTTTGCCCAACGCCAGTGCCCTGGGGAAAATCTTCGCAGCTCTCCCGCTGGGCGATCCCCTCTACCAGATGCTGGAGCTCAAGTTGGCCATGTATGTGGATTTCCCATCCCAAATGATGCCTGGTGTGTTGGTGACATGTGCAGATGACATAGAGATCTACAGCATTGCGGGCGGGGACAGCATCACGTTTGACAAACCTGGCTTCACGGCTTTGGCTCACCCTTCTCCACTCTCCATAGGAACCACTCATGGTGTGTTTGTGCTGGAGGATCATGAAAAGCAAGGCTCCTCGGAAATAGAATACACTTCCTGCCTTCACTTCCTGCACAAGCCAAGCATCAGCAAGATGAGAGATAGTGGCGCTGTTTGCAAGCCACATGGCGGTTGTGTGTCCTTAACTGATGCTGAATTTGTCTACACAGACAGTACATACTATGTGGACTATTTAACTGCAGTGGCTCTAATCACTCTATTGAAAGAGGTTGGGCCATTGCAGTGTGAGATAGATGCGTATGGGGACTTTCTCCAGGCACTGGGCCCCAAGGCCACCATTGCATACACAAACAATACTGCTAACGTTGCCAAACAGGACAGCAGCCTGGTGGAGATCCGCCAGAGAATTTTCAATCAACTCAGGGGAACTTCCCTGAACGTCATTCTCCTCAACAACTCCAAATTCTATCACATTGGCACCACCGCCGAATATCTCTATCACCTCACCGAGGACCCCATGCTGAGAAGTGAACTGGGCCTCATTTCCTCTGCCTTCAGCATGTGTGAGAATAATGTTCCGGAGGGATCTGTTTGCTGCATCATGCACAGCGTTCTGGATCCCAAGTGTTCTGTGACTCCTCGCTCAGTCATTGAATACTCTAGACTGGGAGCAGGAGCGTCCATAGGCTCAGGGTCTATTCTCAGTGGGTGCTGGGTCAGCCCTGGACTCTCTGTACCTGATGGAGTCTTCATGCACTCGCTCTGCGTAAACCACCAGAACCAAACTGGTTATGTGACCATCGCCTTCGGCATCGATGACGACCTGAAGCTGAGTGTGGCAGCGCCAGCCTATATAGATGGACTGAAGCTTTTTGGGGTCAGTCTAATGGAGTGTCTACCCTATTGGAATCTGGGTAATGAAGCTGTCCGGTTCTCAGGTGATAAGTCCAATTATACTTTGTGGAATGTCTGTTTGTTTCCTGTGTGCCTTGACCTGCAGAGCTCATTCTCTATGTCTTTGGAGATGGTGCAGGCAGTCCTGGGCGGCTCAACACTCACTCTACCCATGGACACAAAGCTGGTATCCATGCAAGAAGCTTTGCACTATAAGAACCTGGATGAGATGCTGAAGTTTAGGAAAGGACTTTACAAAGACATCATGGAGGGGAAATGCAGCCATTGAGTGTGGCCATGTAATATGAATTATTGGGTCTAAAAGTATAACAATTTGACAATTCTATGCTTGTGAGTTTATCCATTTCATTGAGTCTTGTGTGATTTCTTAGTAAATTAGTATCTGTTTAATTATAGGATATACTTTTCCCACTTGTGTACGTTCGTACACCAAATGTTTGTCCATTTAAAGGCTCATTCATAGTTTGATTTTTAATGACCACCGCGACCACCAAAAACTACAACATGACGTCACATCACCTCGACCACTGCACCACACCGCTGGTTCCAACCCTGCTCACCACCGTTTCGGTGGTCGCAGTGGTCATTAAAAATCAAACTCTGAATAAGCCTTAAGTGATGTCCTTCTTATTGCTGTGTGGACTGCAGGAAAAACACTTGAAAGTGCAGCATCAGATCCATAATGCAAGCAGTGGCCTATCAGCAGACCAACAAACTAGATTATATTTTGTGGATCGCTGGCCCTCCCTCTGGACTGCAGCAAGTTGGTATGTGAATGCATACAGACATCTCCGTCATCTGGTGTTTAGATGCTCCAGATTCTAGAGCACTATAGGCAAACGCTTTACACTGTAACTGACACTGTAAAAAATGATACCTTAACAATGAGGATTTGTTGTACTAATGTGAAATAAAGTGATATAAATTGAGCTTTTCAGGTTATTTCACTGTACACTGTATTATTATATATGCAGACCTTGTTTCAGCCGGAGTGTGAAATGGCTGATTTGCTATGACAGGGCTGAGGACAAACGTAAGGCAATGTTAACCTGCCGTTTTGCAGGAGTCAATGGCTGGCTACACGCTCTGACACACACAGACAGACTTGCTTGCATACAAAGGGAGATCAGTTGTCATAGTTGTCAGGCATTCCACTCAAAGATGTTTATTTTTAGCCTCAGCAATGATCCCCCCCCACTTTATCTTGCCCTACAGTATTGTGGCAGAGGGAGAGAGATTGTATTACCGCTTTACTCTGGTTAACAAAACTATACAACACGTGCAGAAAGAGAAGGACTCTCTCAATGGGGAATTACAAATCGAGACCAACTCAGACATGCACAGGTAATGGTTTAGCATCGATGTGGTTAAGCGGTCTAGATTTATCTTCGGCCAAATCTCAGTTGGCAAAGTTTGCAAGGAAGAGGATAGAATGGGTTCACTTTCTGTTGCCACCATTCGCTTTATATGTGTGCTGATTAAGCCTGGCATGAATAGTATAGGCACTAATTAAGTCTGATTCACGTGTACAGGTTAAATACAGCACTGTATTTCTTCGGTGTTTCTACTGTTAATAATCACCATGCTGAAGTTACCATGGCCGCATGTATTCTGACACCTTGTATGAACAGTATTGACAATCTAATTATGGCTAACCCTTATGATAATGGCTGTGAAGACGAATGGAAGAAGAAAGTGAGTGAGTCGTACTCTGTGATCATCGAAAAGCTAGAAGATGACCTCCGCATCGAAGAGAACAAGCTGGCGGAGCTCAAACACGCTTTCAGGTGAGACTACAAGCATCATTTTCAACCATAACCTGTGGGATCATGAAGTAATTTTTCATCTAAAATGAGGAAAGGCGGAATGAGCGTTCCCCATTACATAATCCACTCACATATTTTATTTCTGAGCAGGGGAGAGAGCTTTGAATGCGGCAGATGGATGTTAATGCAAACTGAAGATGTTGATTTTATTCTTTCTTTGGCTCAGCTCTGATGAAGCTTTCCAGAAGGTGAATTTGAGCTACCGGACAGAGAGTGGGCTGTCCTTGTTGCACCTCTGCTGTGTGTGTGGAGGTATGCACTATGCACGCCACGGGTGACGACCTCCTATTTATAACCTCTTACCAAAACATCACAGTGGGAGAAAGGATTAGATTGACTAAATTGTCTACATTCCATACAATACAACACATCCAGCAGTGCACTGGTAAAAGCTGCATTGAGCAAATTGTCAGTTTGCAGTGTAATGGCATTTGATGCTTTTATTCTTCAGTGAAGTGATACTGTATTTAGAGTTGCACAGATTAGGCCTATTCCTTGTACAGATTGCTATTGGCTTTTGTGACTGTGCCCTCTGCTGGATGGTGACAGCTCAAACAATGAAGAAAGTGATTCAAATGTGCACAAAAGTAGACATTAAACTGTGGCTTGCCAATCACTTTCCAAACAAATGTACTGTATCAATTCTGGCCAGCTTACTTTTGACTCCATTATGTTCTTGTGCAGCGAACAAGTCTCACATTCGGAGTCTAATGCTGAAAGGTTTGCGTCCCTCCAGACTGACCAGGAATGGCTTCACTGCTCTTCACCTGGCAGCCTATAAGGTGAAGAGAACACTTTAAACCTTTAGGATTTTTTTGTTTGTTTTGTTTTTTGTTTTTAGTGCCTTCAAATTAACATCTTTCATCGACCTGCATCTATTGTGTGCTCGGGATGGTGTGATTTGTCATCTGAAGACCTTCCTAACTTTTGCCACATGGTGGAGTGCAAGCTGCACACAGCTATTTGTGAATACGCTTGATACACAGGGCATTTTAGGTATGGAAACATGTGCGAGTCAATGTATTTTAGGGAATGGCACAATGCTCGCTGCATATGGAAATATTAATCCTGATAATGTGGGTATGAGCGTGAGCAACACATTCATTTCACAGTGAAATCCTGAGTGTTCATTTAACCCAGTGTTAACCTAGCGTGTGATATTAAAAATAGCATATCTGCGATTGTCATATGATGAAATATATACTGTAGTGGTT
Source organism: Benthosema glaciale (assembly GCA_900323375.1). Lineage (NCBI taxonomy): Eukaryota > Metazoa > Chordata > Actinopteri > Myctophiformes > Myctophidae > Benthosema > Benthosema glaciale. The sequence goes on along the minus strand of OOFJ01117928.1, from coordinate 8,554 downwards.
AAAGGTATGGTGTGTGTGTGAAGCTGAGTTTTAATCCCATGTCCTTCAGGACAATGCTGAACAACTGACAGCACTGCTTCATGGAGGTTCAGACATCCAACAGGTGGGCTATGGTGCCCTCACTGCCCTGCACATTGCTACAATGGCTGGGCACCTTGAGGTGAGAACCGATCCTGCTTAAAAAAACAAGAGGTTTATTCACCATATGCACCTTTTATGTTAGGGTTCGAGTCTGACACCCCGTCTTGTCTCACGTAGATGTCTGTCTTCTCCCTGCTCTTGGTTTACTGTCTTTCCTACACTAACCTATTTGATTCTGAAATAAAGTAGAATAAGAGATCAATGATATCTTCTCTAATGGTGCGTTCACACGGGAAGGCGCAACGACGCAATTATGTGTTGGGAGTTGATTTGGAGCAGCTACATGCATCATTGCGTCTTTGCAACATCATGTCGCTGGCTTCCATTGACAACGAATGGTAGACTGCATCGTTTCTTCTGCCCGCGTGTGAACACAACATAAGGATGTTTTTACGATCACAGCAATACATGATTGCCGATAAAATAATAAACAGCAGAAAAAGCTTTGACATCATTTGTCATTTTGTTCAGGGAGTGGACATACTCCTACAACATGGAGCTTATGTTAATGTCCAGGATGCGGTGTTCTTCACCCCACTGCATATTGCTGCTTACTATGGCTACGAGCAGGTACTCACCCACACCACCTGACATGACATCCACCTAATGTTACTATGACTATGAGCAGGTACTCACCCACACCACCTGACATGACATCCACCTAATGTTACTATGACTATGAGCAGGTACTCACCCACACCACCTGACATGACATCCACCTAATGTTACTATGACTATGAGCAGGTACTCACCCACACCACCTGACATGACATCCACCTAATGTTACTATGACTATGAGCAGGTACTCACCCACACCACCTGATATGACATCCACCTACAGTAGTGTTACTATGACTATGAGGTACTCACCTACACCTGACATTTACATCAGATCAGTCAGATAACATACTTTCATCTTTTCACCATATTTTCATCATAGCACTCCCACTGTACTAGAATATGTTCAGAATTTCAGATGGTACCAAACTACTTATAATAACTTATGTCCCCATTGTCATTCATTAAAACTTCAGTCACACCCTCTCTCTCTCTCTCTCTCTCTCTCTCTCTCTCTCTCTCTCTCTCTCTTTCTCCCCCTCTCTCTCTCTCTCTCTCTCTCTCTCTCTCTCTCTCTCTCTCTCTCTCTCTCTCTCCCTCAGGTGACAAGGCTGCTGTTGAAGTTTGGGGCTGATGTAAACGTGAGTGGTGAAGTGGGTGACAGGCCGTTACACCTGGCTGCTGCCAAGGGCTTCCTGGGAATTGTCAAAATGCTGATGGCAGACGGGAGCAAGATCGATGGTGAGGGTTTGAATTCACAAACAAAACAAACAGTGTTATATTTTAAGTCCCACGCTCAAGAATCCATTGGATGGTTGGCTGAGAGAAAGGAATGAGACTCAGAGACCAGCTAGGAGTAGCCTATGAGTCGGATAGTCTATCATGAACTCATTTGACTCATTAGTGATAAAGTGACGAATACAATTATCTCATTTTGTCCTTTTTAGAGCACCGGGTCCCATTTGTGGGTTGTGGAGATTCTTTTATGGATCCCCTTATTTTATTGTTTCCTACATTTTGTTTTTAATAATTATGTCAATACATTTAAAAAAGAAAACATGAAACAATAAGTAATTTCATGAAGAAGTTACATTGAGAAGTTTTACATTTTCATTATAGACGGAAAGTATAATGTATTAAGGCATATTAAGGCTTATTAATAGCCAGGGTTAAACTGATTCTGATGCTGTATTATGCTGGGGACCCCTGGAATCCCCTCAGGAACCAGTACAGTAAGTGATGTTTATACTCGTCCCTCTAGTCAATGCTCAGGACAATGAGGACCATGCCCCTCTCCACTTCTGTGCCCGGTTCGGTCATCATGAGGTGGTACGCTTTCTCCTGCAGGGTAACTGGCACGTCCATCCTCACTCTGTCAACATCTATGGAGACACTCCGCTACATTTGTACGTATTTCATGTGGTCTTGAAATTACTGATTTCTATGCAAATGAGAGACTTTTGGGAGATGATAACAAATTGTCTTGGTGTGTTTCTGTAGGGCCTGCTATAATGGTAAATTTGAGGCGGTGAAGGAGATTGTTCAGCTATCTGGCACAGACAGCCTATCCAAGGAAAACATATTCAGCGAAACGGCATTTCACAGGTATTTCTATTTAAATATTACTAAACTTGACATGAGAGTGTTTGAGAATATTTGCAACTTCTCGTGTAGCACAGATTTCGTTTTGGAGACGTTTTACTCAAACAGTGAAACTAGGAAATGAAATGTGTAATGTGTATGTTTGTGTCACACAGCGCCTGCACTTATGGTAAAAACCTGGAGATGGTTAAGTTCTTGTTGAACCAAAACACAATGAGCATTAACCACCAAGGGAGGGATGGACATACGGGTATGTATTTATTTATGCGTCTTGTAAATCACAGTATAATCACTGCTTCTCAGCCTGGTGTCTGCATTGCAGTGTGACACGTCTTTTTTATATTTAAAACTGAGGCCGACCGATTCTAAAAATCCTTCTAAAAATGTTTATTATAAATAATAATAATAATAATAATAATAATGTTGCTTTATATACAGGTGTATAGCAACAACTAATGTGACACAGATGCTGTCCTGGCTTGAAATGTGTAACAATATACTGTAGGACTTAACAGGTCTAAAAGGGTTAAGTGCAGGTTAACTTGCACAGTCGCCATGTGACCAGTTGTGATACCTCTGCTGTAGGTCTTCACAGTGCGTGCTTCCATGGTCACATCCGTCTGGTGCAGTTCCTGCTGGACAACGGGGCAGACATGAACCTGGTGGCCTGCGACCCCAGCAGGTCCAGCGGGGAGAATAAGGATGAGCAGACCTGTCTGATGTGGGCCTATGAGAAAGGTCTGACCATCTGATGATCTTACTGTTCATTTTAACTTTCACTTTTAAGAAAAGTGAAAGTAACAATGCCACAACAACAATGTAGAAATACTTTCTTACAAATAAAATCCCTGTATTCAAACTTTAACTTGAGTAACAGTACAAAAGTATTGGTGTCATTGTCAAAAGTTACAGACCTGTAAGGGTCCTGTTAGAACTCCCTTAATTAAGGAACCCTGAAGGTCCCTGAACCCCACTTTAAGAACCACTGCTATATTCCATGCAGACCATACTGAAAATTAGATTATTTTAACCTAGTGCTTCTCAAAAATGTTTATTTCAAGGACCCCCATAATTCTTGGGTTACAGACCTGTAATGAACTCCCTCAACGAAACCTGATGATCCCTCCATGAAGCAATATGACCAAACTTTGATGTAATTGAATTGTCTTACATCTACTCTTAGGAAACATTAGGCAGAGACTTTAAATGGCTTGTGATAAGCTTTTAAAAGCAATCAGTCTCATTCCTTTGGATCAATTCAAACACTTTTTTAATTTCCTGCAAAGTAATTATTTTGGACATACAGGTTGTCCACTCGACAATGATGATATTCAGGTTGAGGGCCTTGTGTAATTATTTGATTATGATATAGTGCATTGAGTCATTGTGGACAGAGGAACATTCATAAAAACATCATTATAATAATTTAGTTTCACAATCGCTTTGTGTGCTGTGCATCACCAAGTTTGAGCGGTTCTCGAAAATGTGGTTCCTGTGTCCTTGAGGTGGTTCCAGGGGGCCCCCAGCACAATTGGTTAATATTGCTTCAAAACCACTTTAACCCTATTTCATACGTTCGCTATTCAAAAGTAGCTGCTAGTTTTGAATATATTTTGAAAAATCTACTCTGATTTAAAGCAATTACACAAATCTTCTCTTATGGGCGTCAGACCCGGGCCTGACCCTGACACAAAACCTTTTCAGATTGGGGTCCGTGGCTACATGCATACGGTTTGGGTGTCCTTGACATGAGAGTGTTTGAGAATATCTGGGCTACAGACCAGCATTTCTTGTGATGCCTCTAACCTTGTGTGTTATATCCAAGGCCATGATGCCATTGTCACTTTACTGAAACACTACAAAGGACCCGTCGACTCCCCCTGCAATGAGTACTCCCAGCCTGGAGGTGGTAAGTCACCCTGTAGTTGTCGTCATATGGATCAGTTGCCACTTAAACGTATATGTGTAACGGAGCAGCGCCACAATCCATTCAATTAGTGTGAATACATACTCTCTTCTACAGTATGTCTGTAGAGCTGCAACTATAGATTACTGTCTTAGTAATTATTATATTGGTTGGTTTTAAATTAATTGGATAATCAAGACGCACGTTTTAGAATTATAGAATCAACTAAATTGATTTGTCTGATTTACCACTTACTGTAAGCCCTATTCTTTACTTCATCATACAGCACTGTTGCACAGAAATAGCGAAAATAACAGATCTACAAGCTCACAACACATGAGCTTGTGAATCAGATATTTTCCCTATTTTTTAAAACATGGGGAGGAAAGCATTGTTTTTTATATAGATTAGTTTGAATAACTGTTGCACCCCATACATGTATGTACATGTATGATAGTTTGGCTGTCTTTCAGATGGATCCTACGTGTCTGTGCCATCTCCCCTGGGCAAGATCAAAAGCATGACTAAAGGTAGTGAAGAGTGGTGAAGCTCAAAGCGTTATTTCTTGCACTTAAAATCCCTGTCAGCTGGTATGACGTACTGTTGCCAAGGGATGGAACATACTGTAGCTACTGTTGCTGACAATGTCATTCACTGCTGTCCCCCGACATTAAATAACTCCTGAAATATGATCCAATTTGCAGAGAAAGCTGACGTTCTGCTACTCAGAGCCAGCCTTCCATCCCATTTCCACCTACAACTGTCTGACCTGGAGTTCAATGAGATCATTGGCTCAGGTAAATCAGTCTAGATCTAGCCATCTTTTCTCAACCGACATGCTTATCCTCACCAGATCATCTTTTTACTTAACGTCTTAACATCTGCTTTCAACTTCTCTTTAGGCTCTTTTGGAAAGGTCTACAGAGGCAAGTGCCGGAACAAAGTTGTCGCCATAAAACGGTATTCAGAACTTTTGACGCATCTAAAGATACAGTTATATCATTGCAGAAACAATGTACCTCCATATCTTATCTGTTTTTTGTTTTTCTACAGTCTCGCATAAGAGTCGAGTAAATAGACGATCTGCAAGCTCGCATCACAATGTGACGCATTGTGAGCTTGTAGATCTGCTTTTTCTTTTTCTTTTTTTGATCTTTGGAAAATTGGCAAAATATATTTTAGTATAGATTTTAAGTTTTTTAACCAATAAAAAGTATTAACAAGAGCTTGTGACGAAATAATAACTACATTGGACTAGAACACAGTTTCTTTTTTGAGCATGTCCTGTTGGACACAATGTTTCTGCCCGACAGCGACGACATTTACACCACCACATCCCTCACGAGATGTCACTCATTAGTCACTCATTAATGTCATCTTGCCCTGTCTGTCTAGCTATCGAGCCAACACGTATTGCTCCAAGTCAGACGTGGACATGTTCTGCAGAGAAGTGTCCATCCTATGTCGCCTCAACCACCCCTGTGTTATCCAGTTTGTCGGTGCGTGCCTGGATGACCCCAGCCAGTTTGCCATTGTCACCCAGTATATCTCTGGAGGATCTCTGTTCTCCCTGCTTCATGAGCAGAAAAGGTGTTTGTTTGTACATTGAGCTGTTTGGATATGTTACGAATACGATGACATACTGTATATAGGAAATATCATATGTAATTTACGGTGTTACCTTACATGTGACTCTTACCATTTTTAACTACTGGAAGGAGGAAAAGGAATCGCACACTAAAAGTACTGTAGATACTAGATGCCATTTGGCTGATGTTTTGGCTGATGTGTTCATCTAGGTCTCAAATCAACGTACACATCTTCGTTAAGACAGTTTTTGTCATAGTGCACAACCTGTGAACAAGATCCATCAAAATCACTTCCATTAACTCTCATAACTTTCATATGAAGAGTTACCCACTGCAGCCATATACACTGCCCTGTGCCGCTGCTCGTCCAGGGCTGTATAGAAGAATCCACAGAGCGATGCCTTGTAGTTGCGGTGTCGCGGTGTCGCTTGACTCTGCAATCATGTCTATACTTTATATATTATACTTTTCTCCTTCTACACAAATACTTTGCTACAACTAGCCAATTAAATCTACAAGCTCACAACGTGTCATATTGCGATGTGCTGTGACCTTTATAGATCTGCCATTTCTGCCAAATGTTCACTTTCTATGACATTGAACAGAAACGAGATGTTAGGGTTAATGTGGTTAAATCGACGAAAAGTTCCTCTGAATGTACTTATTGGCATGGGAGTGAACAATCAACTGCAACGTTACTCAGTGTCAAATAAGCCCATGTTTACATGAGCCCCAGTCCCAGTGAAACATGTCTGATGTCTCTCAATCAGCCTCTCCGTCTATTCTACAGTGTCTCGCACACCAATCTGTTCCCCCGTTTCTTTTGTCGGGGCTCACCATTGATCCATATGAAGTGTTCCACTAACTGCACGCCCAGGTGCTGCTGTCTTATAGACTGTCCTATTGATCTGTGTTAAGTGGCTGCGGGGTGGTGATTGGCAGGGACCATTGATCCGGCCACTAAGTGGCCCCCACTCCTTTAATGATGTGTCAATGGACAGGCTGATCGACCTGCAGTCCAAGCTCATCATTGCCATCGACGTGGCCAAGGGCATGGAGTACCTGCATAACCTCACGCAACCCATCATCCACAGAGACCTCAACAGGTGAGGCACATGCCATAATGGGGATAGGGGTCACTATAAATATTGTTTTTCTGTGGCTTTTTTTTGAAGAAACCCACAATTGTCAGCAACAGAGCCTTTCATAATTATGACAGTTATACTGTCAAAGTGACAGATGCCAATGGTGATAAATAGAATAACAGTTATTACATGCGTTCCCTTTCAGTCATAATATTCTGCTCTATGAGGACGGACATGCAGTGGTTGCTGATTTTGGAGGTACGGTACAGGTTTATTACAGCGTTTTTCATGCCTTAGGATAAAAAGGGTTTGCTATAAGGGTATGTTTGCTGCCTGATTCCAATTTCTTTTCCTGGTACATTTCTACTTGACATGATCATCGAAGGCATACAGGAAATGTTTGTCACAGTTCCAGTTTCCTGGATGATGTGGCTTTGACCCATGTGCTCCTTGCTATCAGCTGTACGAGTTTTGTGTGCAGAGTACGTTGTTCTGTAATCATTGTAACTAAGTGAGCCTGGATTGGGTTGTGACATACAGTCCTCTATAGCCTATTGCTGAGAGGTAATGTGATGGTTTGTAAAGGTGGTTGGAATTGTCACTGTGTACAACTCAGTGACAATAATACAGTAATTGTAACTGTATTAAAAAACAACGCATGACCTGCTCATGCATGCCATATCATCTCCCTGGCTCCGTGCGTGTGTGCGTGTGTGTGCGCGTGCATGTGCGTATGTGGGTGTGCGTGCACGCGGGTGTGTCAGTGTGTGTGTCTCCGTCTCCCACGTCTTTGTCATTCTCATCTATTTTCAAAGCACTGTCTAATCAAGCATAAATGCCATGAGATATTAACTTTGAAAGTAAACGGGTTCAACATATTTTTGTGTTATTAAATGTTCTCTTGTTTCTGTGCAGAATCCAGGTTTCTGCAGTCCGTTCAGGAGGACAACATGACCAAGCAGCCTGGGGTTAGTCCGTGCTCTGTGTCTCTTTAAAGATGATTTATGTAACGCCTTTATAACACACACACACACACACACACACACACTGAGTAAAACCATCAGGTATGTCAAAGTAAAGTCAGAGACTGACTTTGACAGCACATTGCAGTGTTACGTATCTCTGTAGGTAGTGCAGGGTATAGCGCATGGCACTAAACATCGGCAGGGTGAGAGGCCCTGTTTTTCCCGTCTGTACTAAAAACGTCTGCGCCGCCCGTACTGTATAATTAGTCCGATTTATGCTCTGTCGCATGGCGGTGCTGCGCGCCGAAAACAGCCGACCTACAAGCTCACGAGGCGTTGCGTTTGCACCGCCTCATGAGCTTGTAGGTCGTCCGTTTCGGCAGTGCGACACCGCCGTGCGACAGAGCGTATTTCAGGCCCAGGATAAAAGCATTGCGTATATCACTATTATAGCCCTGGCTGGAGCTCCCTGCCATCAATTACCATCCGCAGAGAAAACTGCCCTCATGCAAATAGTGTCTCGGTGTGTGCTGAGTCATCAGCACCCCAGAGTGCTTGGCCTAGCAGTCTAGTGTTAAGTGTGTTACGTCCTCTGGGTACAGCCTGTTCTGAGCAACCAGTTATTCTCGCTGGAGTACAGTGTTTTACAACGGTAATTGGCTGCGAGCGCGTGCACGCTTGTGTGAGTGCGCGCGCGTGTGTGTGCGT
>OOFJ01117923.1:0-10830 GCA_900323375.1 Benthosema glaciale | reverse complement strand
TGTGTGTGTGTGTGTGTGTGTGTGTGTGTGTGTGTGTGTGTGTGTGTGTGTGTGGCTGTGGCTGTGTGCGTGTGTGTGTGTGTGTTAAGGCAGTTAAAAGGAGGGCAGACTCTACTCGTTCTGTTCAGAGAGAGAGAGAGAGAGAGAGAGAGAAAGAGAGAGAGGCTACACTAGGAGGGTGGTCATAATTTAATTTTGTTTTTATTTTTTCAGGGCAAGGCATAATTTCTACAATTAGTAAACATGGGAAGAATGCTGGATGTTATGGCACAATATCTACTCAAGAGGCAATTGCAAATTTTTCACTAATTTTGTTAAATTATTATTCAAAAGGTGGATTATGATTCAGCATAATATGCTAGCTATAAATTTCTCTCTAAATATTATGTAAAGGATTGAGAACCACTGACTGGTCTAATACATTTTATAATAGGGGTGTTTTCCAACTGCCAATATATTACTGGTAGGCCTATATAATATATGTGTAGATAGCTTGGCATGTGTGTATGTGTGTAGATAGATAGATAGATAGATAGATAGATAGATAGATAGATAGATAGATAGATAGATAGATAGATAGATAGATAGATAGATAGATAGATAGATAGATAGATAGATAGATAGATAGATAGATAGATAATGCATGCAGGTTATGTGAACAACAGAAGGCAGTACCTTTGGCTTCAGTCAGGTCCAATGAAGGTGTGGTTGGCATAGGGCTGTTGTTTGTTCATTGTCAAGGTCACTTCAGTTTGACATGCATTAGACCCCCATTTAATGACATTCATCTCGGGGACCCCCACATTGTATTGTAACATTAGTGCTAATTTAAGTCTGAGAGTGTACAAAGGGGTCCATTTGGTTCCATTTGTTACACTCTCAAGAGTTACAGGTCCAGAAGGGTCCATTTGGTTCCGCACTATCATTTAGCAGGAGACCCCCTCAAGGATGCGTGGCGGCGGCTGTGCGTGGCTCTAGACGTTCGGGGGGGCTTCCCGAACTTCTAGTATTGTTCATTGTCTGTCTTTGAATGTCTTGATTAATTGAATACACCTTAATAGAAAACTCCCTGTGTTTTCTCATGCCACTACAGTTATTTTGAATTGAATTGATAAGTCCCGGAAAAGACACGCTGTGTTTGGCCAATAGTCACATGAGTGGCAACATGCCTTCAACACTTCCGCTTGACTTCCACCTTCCCATAGCGATGATTTGATTGGTTGGGGGCCGCATAGTGATGATTTGATTGGTTGAGTAAAGTAGGTACGTAAAGTACGTATTGAGGATAAAAAGTGAGATACTACAATAGAGATATAAGATACTACAGTGTCACAATATTAATTTGACATTCAGGAACTGACTTCCTTGCACGTATGTGCACGCATGCACGCACGCACACACGCACGCACACACGCACGAACGCACGCACGGCATAGGCTACAGAAAGTAGTAAACGCAGTATGTTTCAGCTTGGTATTAACTATTTAATTGTACTTCTTGTTCCTGGTGTGCACTGTTGCTCAACATGCAAGCACGCACGCACGCACGCACACACACACGCACACACACACACACACCAACGTTGTATTTTACCCGTGCCAAAAATACTTTTGTAGGTCCACTGAGGGGGGCTGATTAAACAGCGTGATTGCAGCATGTAGAGTAGTTTCTCAGGTGGTTTAATTCCCCAAATCATCTCCATCAACTCCTTAATGTGTTGTCCTTTACCACGATCAGGCATAAACTGGATGCTCCCAGTTTTAGCTGCCTTGTTTTATGCATGAGATGTCTACCAAATCGAACTACGTTATAATGTTCAGTTGTCCCCAAACAGTGTAATCCTCCATCCTTCTCAGAAACCAACAGCATGGTTAAACAGCATCCTTATTATTTGTTTATTCTGATTGGTGTATTCTGAAGTTGGTGTATTATAAAGTGGATTGTTCTGCACATTGCCATAGGGGGCACTATGCTGTAAGGCTGTGACAATTTAGTGAATGCATGCATTTCTTGCAGAATTTCTAACTGCCTCAGGAACTTTCTCACCCAGTATCACTGAACAGAAACTGCCCAGTCACTGATGCTGATTCTGATGCTGGAATTTATATGCTATTGAGAGGATCACCACTGGGTGGACAGTAACAAAGTACATTTACTTGACTACTGTTCTGAACTAACTTTTTGGAGTATCTTTATTTGAGTACTTGTATTTCTGGATATGGAACTACATTTCCAAGACAAACTATTGAAATATGCAAATGGCCAGGGGGACCATGGTTGTGTCACTCACAAACCCAATACGCCCTATATAGGCATACACTGTATATGGAGACCCGATTGCCCAGAGCCACAGATCCCACCAATATGCCCTATAGGATCATGTGCATATAATAGGCTAAAACTTGAGCCGATTGGATAGCTGCTTGTTCACAACTGCCGATCAAAGCGATATGCCCATAATGGGAATGTCAATATATGGTCATAAAAGGGACAAGGACGGACAGATCGAGATCTCCCGGGGGGTGGCTGTGGCTCATCCAATGATCCGTTGGTCAGAGATTCGAATCCTGGGTCCTCCTGTCTACATGTTGAAGTGTCCTTGGGCAAGACACTGAACCCTACATTGCCACCATGCCACCATTGGTGTATGAATGTGGGAAGTGAGGACACTGGCGTTGACTGTTCGCCGCTTCATGTATGCATGAATGGACCATTGTAAAGGGTTTGAGTAAGCACTCTGTGCATAGAAAAGCACTATAAAAATGCAATCCATTATTATTATCATCTCCATATATCTTCATATTGCTCAGAATGGCGGTGCAACGTATGTGTGAGAGCCTCATAGATTTCTGACAATGTGCTCACAATGTGCTTGAAGTGCTTCAATGTGACACATTGTGAGCTTGTAAATCGGTTATTTTCACTATTACTGATTGTTTGGGTGGACAATCTTTGAATTCTGGGTTGGAAATGCTGCATAAAAAAAATAGCAATGCATTGTACAATATAAAAAAATGGGGGGGAGGACATGCAGTTTGTAATTTAAAGCAATATCTACTACAGGACTCAAGTCCTGCAGGAGTACTTTGTTCATGCACGACAGGACTGTGCTCTTTCCGAAAATTCTGACAACCTTCAAGACTTGATTCTTGCAAACAATATACTGCTAATGTACACAGCAATGTTTGCAACCAGACTTGCAAAGTTTTTTTTTTGGCGAGTCAGCTTTTACAAAGGTACAGTATCAGTTTCCCTACTGTGATTAAACAACCGTGTTCCAGTTAGTTTTCACTAACAGTTGAAGAGCCACTGCGCCAACTTGATCGTTGCTTGTCATGAAAATCTGCTTTAAAATGGTGTAAGGACTTGTCGTAGTGTTGAAAACGAAAAGTATTCCAAAGTGGCGATCACAACAACAGAGCGGAGAATCACCTATCCCACTCTGTCCGATGGAAACCCTGTATGACTTAAATCTTATTAAAAACATGGACAATTTAAACGTAACTTGTGTAACTCGTTATTGGGAGGGAAGCTGTTCTACAGTCAATTAACTTGTGTAAGTCCGTTGTGTTAGGGAGGAAAAGTGGTATTCAGCAGAATAGATTTAGGCCTATACTAATTCACTTGGCTGCACATGACTGGGACATGACTAGGGCATGGTGAGTGATGGACACAGATGTAATGTTTGGTTCTATGATTCATGTTCACATTCAGTGAAAACAAGTAAAATTTCACACACTTCACTGTATGCTGTCCAGCTCTAACAACTTCTAACATTATTTTGAAATGCAATGCATTATTTTCTGAACGTGCATCACATTATATTTTGCACATCAAAGTAACACTGTGGCTATTAAATTTCCACCATTGTGGAATAGGTGTGAAAAAGACACTTTAAAAGTAGGGTTCCCCCGTCCGTCTGGGCTATGTGGAATAAGCCGGCTACAATTCCTCTTTGAATATTTATCTTCTTTATTTGACTACAACTACGGCCGGCAGTGGCTCAGGAAGTAGGATGGCCGTCTTGGAATCTGTATTGGGTTCCAGGTTTGATCCGTGTCGAACGAAACGTTCTTGAGTGAGACACTGAAACCCTGACTGGTCTCGATGAGTAGGTATTGCTGCCTTGCATGGTTTCCTCCACCATCAGTGGTGCATGTGAAATGCATTATTAAGTGCTATAAACATAACGGTTGGTAAGACAAAAAAATGGGCTAAATAAATGCAGTCTAGTTAGAACCCACATTTGAGCAATAAATGTAGATGTGGTATGGCTTAGAAATCGGCTAGGAAAATAGAATAATACTCAGATGGAGCCAGTAAAATATATTGGTCTAGTTAGTAAAACAAATTGATTCAATCTATTATAAAAGTATAGGCCTAATTCATAATTAATATAAACATACATTTACAAAAACTAGCAGATTGTGAGCTTGTAGATAATCTATTTTGCCTTTAGGTAGTAGTAGTATAAAACATCTACTGATGCATAAACTTTGACACATCATCAATGTTGTTATCTGGAATCATTGGATGTTTCGGGTTTCGCAACAGACACCCAGCTCCTCCAGGCGACCTGACCATGGCTGATCAGACCAAGCCTGTGTCCAAGTGACATGCTGCAGCCCCCCCGGGCGCTGTGGGTTGCCTCCGGGCCTCGCTCCTCCTTTGTCTGACCAGAAGTGCTGAATCTATCTGTGTGTTGACCACCAGCACACATCTCAGCCTCTGTCGAACTCGAAGTTGTTTGTGCCAGTGCCAACCCTCGACACCCACATGCTGGGCATAGACCAGGGGTAGCAGGGGTTTTCAACCTTTTTATACCAGGCAAGTACCACCACAGAATATATCTGGCTCTCCAAGTAGTACCATAATAACCAATGTTAAAATAACCCGTATTTTGAAGAGTCAAATCTCAGAAACCGGATGTTATGATGACGTAATGGCAAATATATGATAGTTCTCTTCAGTCACAAATAGATTGATACCAATAATAACTTGAGAACATTGTATATTATATTTGATCTTGGCGTTCAGTCTATGCTTATATTACTCATTAGTACATTAGCAGACAACCACTTAAGAGCAGGGAGATATACATCTAAACAACCTCCCCCAGGGAAAATAGAATCAGCGGAGCCTACTGGTGGTGCAGGTTTTGGTGGGAGCAAAGAAAGTGCGTACAACATGAGTGGCAACACAGGCAGGCAATACAACATCGAAATAACAGATACAGTGGATGTGCTCGTGGAACAAGATGGCACACGCCATTCCTGTTTACACCATCACCTAGCAACGCAATGCTAATGTAGTGGCATTACGACTTGATCGACCAAAAGCACTATAAAAGACCAATTGGCCTAGGTCTACACCGGCAGTGTCCGATTAATTAAATTGGCTTAGATCTACGCTAAATGAGGGGAATGGGTTCAAAGCTTTTTATGGTGAATTCAATGATGGGGTTGTTTATAAGTCATCTCCTTAGACAACATTAGAATACTAACAGATTGGTCCGGACGGTTAGCTCAACCGCCTAAGCACCTAGGCTGCCAAGCCAGCCGGAAGGCAAGCCGTCTGCCTTTGCCGTGTGTCCCTTACTCCCTTCTCATCTCTCTCCCCATTTTCTGTCTGTGTACTGTTCACTGTCAATAAAGGCATAAAAATCACTAAAAACAAATGTTTAAAAAAAAACCAATAAAAACAATAGAGATGTCCCGATACTGTATCGGTATCGGAAAAGTATCGGATCAGCCCTTATTTGGTCATATCGGGTCATATCGGTATCGGCAAATCTAACCACCAATCCGACAATGTTGCAGCATGTGGAGTTTGCTTTCGAGTTGCCCAAACTGCAAGTGCACATTTGAGTGAGAAGTCTGCTATAAACACAACACGAGATATTCTACATAGCTATAAACATTATTCCCGGTCGGTGGAGTTCAAAATAAGATATTTTTTCTTTTTGTATTATCCTATATATTATTCTCTGGTATAGGTATTTGGTATCGGTATCGGCTAACACAGAAATTGTAGTTATCGGGATCGGATCGGAATCGAGTGTATCGGGGACATCCCTAAAACAATTTAACAGATTTCTGGTTTCTCTGGGAGCATAGCCAACAGGGCCTAAGCAAATGCCCAGCTCTTCCACATTTAAAAGTAAAGTTTCAAATGAGACAACATCAAAGTCTCTCTGGACTCTCTCATCTAAACAGAGTCCTCGGGGCTCTTTCCCTCCGAGCCAGCTTGTACTATCTTTTACTAAACTTATATACTCCTCTTTTGGACAGTCCACGTAACATTATTTATCTCTTTCAGGAACAGACTGTGCAGGAGCCAAATCCTGTTACACAGGAGATGACGATCACAATTTAATAGAACGACACAGATTAATAATGATTATGGGGAAGTTGGGGTACCATTAACAACATATGCAGGCAAAATGTAAAGAAAATCATTATGCTTTAAGTACTGTAGCATACGGGTCAAACTAGTTCTTTTTTTTTCATTATTCATTTGTTTTTCCAGAGAAACACTCCTCCAACACATCGCTCTGTTTTTAGTCAACTTATCATCTAAAACTAGAGTATGAATAGGCTTTTTGTCTGCTTGCTTTTTGTAGTTATAAATAGAACATTCAGACATAATTTTGTCCCCCCACTGTACAGTATGAATCCACAGACAGAAAGGAATCAGAATCACTGTTCACATCACATGTTGGAGTGACGCCAGCTGGTGAGGATGGGCTCCAGTGTCTCTGCTTCCCTGACCCTCAGGAGCCATCCCAACCACAGACTGTTTCAGATGCGGCAAGCGTCTTCGCAACCACAAGGCCACTGGCAGTAGGCACAAATTAGCTGCCTCCCACAGACCATCAGGTTTTTGAAGGATCAGACCAATTATTGACTCTTTTAAATTAAACACCTCTATGAAGACACCATTTCCAAGAGTCTTACATAATAGTAGTAGTAGTAGTAGTAGTGCCGATGTCACCTCTATATCTACGCTGGCTACTGCTTAGCTCTGAGATGAGGTGCCGCCTCAGTATAGTCCTAAACTGGTAGAACAGGAGAGCACCCGTCGACACGCAGTGGATTAAAACCCTTTCGCAGTATTTTTTTCAAACAGTAAAGGTATCAAACGCAAGATAAGAAAATTCGGCCCTTAACATTTTAACGGCGGCATCACAAAACGCTTAAAATCAGGCTTAAATAAAAAAGTAGTCCAGTCAACCCCCATTCACATGTGCAGTACTGCTTCCGGAAGAATGCATTGGGAAGACCGGGGAAACAAATCGTACTTTCTGACAAACAACCGCTTTGTAAGCGGCTGTTTGATGCCGCCGTTAAAATGTTAAGGGCCGCCGCTAACTTTTTATTTTCTTATCTCTCGTTTGATACCTTTACTGTTTTACAAAAATACTGCTAAAGTGTTTTAATCCACTGCGTGTCGACGGGTGCTACTCAGACAGGCTCCCGTTCTACCAGCACAGGACTATACTGAGGCGGCACCTCATCTCGGAGCTAAGTGGTAGCTAGCGTAGATATAGAGGTGACATCGGCGCTTTAGTAGTAGTAGTACAACAGGTACTAGAAGTGTTGTTCATCAACAAAGGCCAAATATCATCTCCCAGCTGTTGACCTTTCTAAGTTTCTATACAATAATCCTTTTTGCAGGGGCCGTAAAAGACCAACTGTCACTCAGTCAATCTGACACGCTCTCACTTTAGACTAGAGCATGCAACCTGCATCCATTCAAAATATAAAACATACAGTATGAAAGATATTATAAAAGTGCTAATACATTTTTCTTAGTGTCTTGCATGAATTGGGTTTCTTGTTTGTTTTAGTGTTTGTGCTGCCATTTGGGTGTGTCTATGAGAAAATATATGTGACTATAATTGTTTTGAGAATTCTGTGCTGTAAAGAAACATCAATAAACATAATGTTAAAGGTCCAGTGAAATGAAAAATACCCTTTTCACACCTTTAGACCACATCTGTGGTCATAAAAATGGTAACATTTACATTTTTGTGTATTTTTATATCAAAAGTCCATAAAATTGATTTTGAATTACTTCCTGAAAACGAAAACGTGCTGCGTGATGACGTGTCGAGGTTAGGATCAATAAAAGCCAATAGAAATTAAGATCACTGTTTGTTTTTTCCTATCGCTGAATTGTCCTCCACACACAGCTGGTTGTGATTGGAAACTACTCCGTTTATAAATCCATTCAAGTTGGCTTCCAGATAGTGATTTCCTCGGTTTAAATTGAATAATGACGCTAAAATATGTATATAGGTTGTGTGTATGTAAGAAGTAATCCCCTGGCGTTGCTACACACGACGCCGACACTTTGTTTACAAACACACTAGTGTACAACGTGCCGTTCTCAGATGCGGAAGTGACATATCATAAACCCCATAGCCTGAAGGGATGCGACCTCTGATTGGTTCAGAAACTTCACAACCAATGTTACAGGAACTTACAGGCTAAAACTTCAAAGTAAAATGCCCTCCGTTTCCTTTTCACTGGACCTTTAAAAAAAAGAAAGAAAGAAAAAAAAAACGATTTGTTTTTCCAAACATTTACAATATCCCACATTTCAACTAAGAACATAAATGAGTACTGAGTACTGTCCATCAGGAAGTCCAGGAATATTCCTGGTGGCCTGGTATGTCCTTTGTTTGTTTTTTATGTGAATGCACACCCTCCTCTAGTGGCAATACTCATAGTACTTAGGCGAGTAAGGAGCACTTTAATGACATTAATTTATTTTCAATAAGCCTACTTTGGATGATTATATTAACATTATTGTCCTGTAATTTAAGACATTCTCCCTTTTTTGCTCAGTTTCCTGCTGCAAAATATAGGGACCATTGGCCATTAACGGCAAGTTTATCCATATTCCATTTGTTGCAACAACAATGATATGAGATTATTTCATAAGCCTGGGTGGTACATTATTGTATAGAGTTAAAAAGTGAAAGTGTTCTGGATCTATTCTGGTCTGTATTACTTTCATAGGCTGACTGATCAGCTGGTTGACACACAGCAACATGCTCTCTTTATTTCTGTCAATTTAGACAGATATGGAAGCCACCGTTAAATTGCTAGTCATTGCTAGGCATTTGTTTCACTCCGTCCCTCGTTTGCAGCCAAAGCTAATTTGAGTACAGAAGGGAACGCAGACAGGTATTGAGTGTTTATCAGCCATAGGACACCTGCTAGACGTGGCCAGATGTAGATTATGATAATTTCCAATCAGTGTCACAGACTGACACAGGACGTCAGTGTTACTGTGGATCAGAATGAGGTGACCCTTTCCAAGAGAATTTTAATCTAGAGTAACTTGCAGTTTTCTGTGCAAATGTAGTAAGAGGTTCATGCTCAGTATGTGAAAATGCACTGAAATAAATAAATAAATAAATAAATAAATAAATAAATAAATAAATAAATAAATAAATAAATAAATAAATAAATAAATAAATAAATAAATAAATAAATAATTTATATATAAAATATTTCTATGCTGCCAATGTACCACTGTGTTAAGTCCACGCCAGTCTAAAACGCTGTCTCCTCCCGGGGACTGCCCATAGTTCCTAAGGTTCATTGTCCCGAAGGTCTGTTAGTCCTACATGCGGGAAGGTTGGCGAACGTGCGTTAAGGTTGGCGGACATGCGTTAAGGTTGGCGGACATGCGTACCCCGTGGGAGGTTAAGGTTAGGGTTAGGGTTAGAGATAGGGTTAGTAATGTAGGAACAATGAACCTTAGGACTAATGAACCTTAGGACTAATGACATGGACCTGTCTCATCCCGTCTCCATGTAAATGGGCAAAACGGTGAATCCGGTGAAACGGCTCACAACGCTTATGTTTAGTACATTGATGCATGCTGTAGGCAATATTTGGAGTTCCTAGAATAAGCAAGCGCTCCATCATCCCGCTCATCCTACGAATACAAATGTAGCGACTACTAGCAATGATGAATGTAAACCATGATGTAAACAAACAGCCTTGTAATAGGAAGTACGAACGGAAGTGGTTCTTGTACATGCGTGCCTGGTCTATCTGGTTATCACCGCCACCTAACCACCTGGCATGCACATTACAGTTTTCAGTCATCCCAGCATCTCTGTGTAAAGGCTGAATAAAAAATGAGAACGCAACAGGACTTTGCAATTTTCTTGTTAACAATACAACACGGGATGGAGCAACGATGGAGGGCTCGCTCATCTGAGGATGACCTAGAGACTACAGAGAGCATGTTTTGTTAGGTATTTATTATATGTTTTAGAACACCCCTGTCAATGGTGTAGTCTAATCATGGGTATACAAAGCTGCTTAGTTACAGAGAGAGAGCCGAGGGTGAGAAGCTGGACACCATCATGCATGCTTCAGCTCATGTCATATGTTTGCTATATGTTGATTCATTGTTGGCAATGAATACACCATTTGGTTACACTGTAGTGCCTCTGTACTAAGTCCAACTGCTAAAGGGATCATTCCCACATATCCAGTGGTTCATAATTTATGGAAGTGAAATATGAACACTACCATCACAGCGACACTGTCCCTACTTCCTCTGTCGCAGTATAGCACTTTGCTCTTCTTTCTCCCTCCACACACCATTCCTTACATTTGTATTGGCATTTTGGAATGCTGCCTGCTGCCCTGAGTCTGGCTGTAGATGTGTCAGACTCTGAAGTTTCAAGTACCTTTGTGTCATGTTCACGCTTG
Source organism: Benthosema glaciale (assembly GCA_900323375.1). Taxonomy (NCBI): domain Eukaryota; kingdom Metazoa; phylum Chordata; class Actinopteri; order Myctophiformes; family Myctophidae; genus Benthosema; species Benthosema glaciale. The sequence continues at coordinate 88 of OOFJ01117923.1, read as the reverse complement.
AAATCCCTCCAGATCTCCATGAGAGCAACAGTAGGCTACCTCAAGTCTGGTAGTGGTGTGATCCGACTCAACAGTGATATATACATAT
>OOFJ01117895.1:0-10751 GCA_900323375.1 Benthosema glaciale | reverse complement strand
GGGGTGGGTCGCTGGAGAGGACAGATTGGCATGGAGGTTGGTGGATGTTTCTCTTTGCGCCGGCCCAGAGGCAGCCCTCCCCTGGCGGGGAGGCGGCGTTTCTCTAATCTCACCAGCTGACTGCCGTCCAGTCCATTAATCAGCCAGTCAAGGTCTCTGTTCCTCCGTGGCCCCGGCTAATGCCCAGAAGGCCCAGAAGGCCCTGGGTGGCTGAGAGGTCTGACGGCTCTGGGTCAAGGAGACAGAGTTGGTGTCGCGACTCGCCACACGTACTGAAACATGCACCGAGGCTTTCCTCCAGGTCCTGCTTTGAAACACACAGTGGCTGTGATCATTATATTGTGTTGTGCACTGTAGCACTACAGCGACTGTATGCGTTTTGTTTATAAAGTAAACAAATATGACGCTAGCATTGCCAATAACTTTTAGACCGTATAACGCGTGGCCAAGAAATCCTGGCACTCGTTAAAGGTTTCATTTTCTGTGGTCTGTGGTTTTTCTCTGTGTTGCCTTTTGAGCTGCTGGCAAATTCCTATGCCATATATGGGATTTGTGGACTCTTACCTCACAGTCCACAGGCAAATCAGAGCACTTGTTTGAGCCTGAAAACCCCAGACCACAGAAAATCTACTGAATGTTAAAACCCCAGACCACAGAAAATCTACTGAATGTTAAAACCCCAGACCACAGAAAATCTACTGAATGTTAAAACCCCAGACCACAGAAAATCTACTGAATGTTAAAAGGTTTTTTTTGGGTGCAATTGAGCTGTATAAAAAAAAACTTTTTAGACCGTAAGACTTGTGGCCACGACCCACGTCATAACTAATACAACCGTGGATTCCAGAGGATGTGTACTGTACACGTCATATCGATTTTTATTGATATCAAACAAAATATATATACAAACGTATATATTTTTTTTTCCATCATCACATCACATAATCAATTAACATCACTCTAATAGACCATCAGGTGGGGTTATAATATGCAAATATGCCTTCCCTGTGTATTTTTGTTTTCTTAAAGACCCAATCGAAATACAACACTTAAATAAGACATACTAAAATCATCCCCTCCCTTAACCCTTCCTCATTATCATACAACAACAGCTGTTCAGGTGGGTGGTGCTATGGTGAAACCAGGTATACTTAATGGACTGGTGGGTGTGGCCACTTAAAAACATAATTTTAACACTTTCTGTGCACTGATATAACCAGTGATGATCATGTTTTAGTGCAGGGAAAACAATTACGGTAATAATTTAAGTCCAAAATATCCAGGTTCTTTTCCACTTTGAATGTACTTTTCTTGGATTTGTAACATATTACATAGTTGTGAAACTCTGTGCTGTCTTTTAAATTAACTATAAACTTTCACAGGGAAAGTAAACATACAACATAGAGGCGGAAGGTTATGTTTGTGATTTTGTATAACGTCACCGATTATCCTTGACCTTGGTCTATTGGTTAGGCTTCAATGCCGAGGTGCAGACAGGCTCGGCCTTTTTTTCCGGCCCAACCAATCAGCATACACTTGAGGCTCGTTCCTACCCAGAAAATGTTGGGTCGGATCAGCTATGGTCGGGGTTCGGGGCAGAATCTGAGTTAGTGAGAGGGGTTGTAGGATTGGATCAGACTTTGAAGATATTGGGGTGCCATACCTTTGTTTGCTTTGTAGGCCAACATCAGTACATGGTTGGTACTCTGTGTGGGCAGTAACTGGGAGCCAATGTAGCGGAAATACCTCTTCATTTTCACTGGTTTTAAGCTTTTGTGTGACGGAATCTCCAAGCACAGTCCACATTGGTGCTGAATCTGATCATTTTCACAACATGGCAGGCAGGTGGGCCAATATCTTTTAGTCCCCAATCTGACCCCACGTTATCCAGAACGGGCAGTCGGGAGGCCACGCAAACGTACTGTTCGAGTCGTAGGCTAAGGATTGTGTGGGTTAAGAAATCACTGGCCGAGACATTTTATCATACAGGATTTGCAAACGTGTTATTATTCAATCTTGGAAACATTTGTCAGCTCTGTTCTAGTCATATGTACGTTAGTTCTGTTAGTCTGGCTTGGGGGAGACTTTTACTATAGGCCGAGGGGCCCACATGATTTGAATGTTAACCTACAGTGTATATGTAATAATATTTAATGTCCCCCAGGTGCCCCTGGTAGTTAAGGGCCCCTGGGCACCAGCCCCATGCATGGTCCCAGACCGTAATCCTTCAATGTCGCTCATGACGGTGCAGCACACAATGGCACTTTGACTTAGGGCACACATATGGGAGTAAAAGATGAAAGCCTTGGTGATGATAGTAGTAGTATATACTAATGCTTACATGTATTGTTGTAATAAGGGTTGTAGTAGTAATAGTAGTAACAGCAGCACTAGTAGCATTGTTCTCAGTGTTACAGTATAGTGTCAGCAACATCATATTATTATTATCAGCGACGTACAATACTTTAGTATGTCATATTGTCACCAGCAAGCATAGTATAGTATCTCATGTTTTAAGCAAGTAAGTATGGTATTCCACTTTTCCAGTGACAGTACAGTACAATATTAATCTGATTCAGTGACAGTATGGCTTCAAAGCATAGTACTAGTATAACATGGCATTTGTTCGGCATGCAGAATCTACAGTCAGTACAGTAAGAGAAGATTATAAAAAGAATGAAAACAAAACAAATCTACCGCATAAATATTGTGTTAATTGCTTTTTTTTTTTCTTTTTTTTTTTACAAAGAATATTGTAGACATGTCCTACACCCAATGTTCTCCATCAAAGTAAACCGTTACGGCTACACTGTCTGACAGTCATTGTGCTTGTAACAGGTTGCACAGTACTGTAGTTCAGTGGTTCCCAAATGTTTTCATGTCAAGGACCCCCAAATTGACACCAATCAGCCCGCGGGCCCCCACTTGAAAAGATATGCCAGGGACCCCCATAAGAGAAGGTTTTTACGGCTCTAGCAGAGATTCTCACCTTGTTTAATTTCAAAGGCGCCCAGTTTGACATTAGTTTGAATTAGTCTACGGACCCCCATTTAATGGCATTTCTATCTCTGGGACCCTGCAACCTGATTGCAAAATCACTGTTAGTTTAACTCTGAGTGTGTACAAATGGAACCAAATGGACCGTCAGAGTTACAGACCCATGAGGGTCCATTTGGTTCCAAACTATCATTTAGCTGCAGGGGACCCCCTGGAACTCCCCCAAGGACCCCTGGGGGTCCCCGGACCCCACTTTGGGAACCACCGCTGTAGCGTGTACAACCGCTCCTGTATTCTCAATAACAGAACTGACTCTTCAAGTGTCTCGTGTGCCTCTTCTCAAAGCCTTTTACATTTCATGGCAGCCTATTCCATTTATTATTAATGAGCATGTAAATAATGAGGGGGCCGCATTCCACAGATAATGCCGACCCCGTGGTCTCCTGCTCAATTATTTTGATTGTATTTGCTCTTCGGGGTCCCTGGGCCGGCCCGTGGAGAGGGGCCCCAGAATCCCATCAGCATAAGTTAAGATTTCACGCTCTGCGGCCTTCGCAACACGACCTGAAAAAGGTCCCTCTGACCTTGCTCATCTTCTTTTTACTGTTCTATTATTTCCTTTCCTCTCATACCCTCTGATTCTGCTTTTTCCGACTCACTTGCTTTGGCACGTGAAGCATAAAGGCGCACTGACCGTTCCATTATAACGTTGTCTCTGACAGTGTTCTGGGCTGGCTGCGGTTACACAGTAAAACACTGTTAAATTAACCGAGAGTTAAAGATGTATAAATGAACACGGAGCGAGGACGTTTACTGTGCATGATGGCATCACCAGGCAGCTGTGGGTAAGACACCTTTACTCTGTTTGTGACAATTAAACGGGGGGCCCCGTTTAATTAAAGTCGAGTACGAGTAGGAGAGAGATTATTAGTATAGAGCAGATGGGACCAGGTTCTCCTTTGGAAAAAGAACACCTTATTGTTTACATCTCCGCTCATTGTTCTTGGCTTTCTAAACAAGATTGGGACAATTTCTCTCATAGGCATCGTTCATCCATTGTGTTTTTTGTTTTCTTTCCGCGAACGTCAACAACGGACTGCTTTGTTATTCAAAATGTTAATGTACTTTAATATCTGCAAATACCACCATTTTGGACCCTTTTGCCTCGTGGTGTCAATGGAGGGGTTATGTTAAACACTTTCACTGATTGGATATTAGGACTACGGAAATGGGCTGGTATTGAGAGGGGTCATGTCCCCTCAGGGCCTGACTATTGTTTGTGCCCTGCAGCCAGATTCTTGTCTTGAATTGCTTCTGGGAGTCACTACTCTCTTGCTTAGAAATGATGCAAAGCTTTGGCGCCCTGGGATAAAAAATAATAATAATGTATGCTGCGGAATACCGAAGGCAGGGGTTTAAGACGGGAGGTCACATCTACAGTGCTGTGTATCTAAGTCCATCTTGCCCTCTTCACTTTTCTCTCATTCGGACTAGTTGAGAGAGAGCTGTGTGTGCGTGTGAATTTTTTCTTAGTGTGGACGTGAGAAGGGCCCCGTCTCTCAGCATTATGATCCCCTCTTCTCCTCAGTTCCTCCTACACTCTTCCCTTCGACATCCATCTTTAATGTAAAAACCACAGAAAGAACAATGGCTGGTCCCTCGGCGTGGGGCTTGCTCACTAATAATTAGCCGGGGGTCATCATTTTTTGATAAAGACGAGCGAGCAAGAAGAGAGAGACAAAGAAAGACAGGGAGAGAGAGAGATAAGAGAGAGAGAGAGAGAAAGAGAAAGAGAGAGGGGGGCGGGGGGGACAGAGCCAGCTTTCATTTGCATAGAGGAGGTACATGGAAATGTAGCCTTCCTACAAGTGCAGGTCAGACCGTCACAGGGATTGTTCCAAGGTAATTAGCCCGAATCCCCGTCGCATCGTCTAAAATATTGAACATCGCAGGGGCCGAGGAAGAGCTGGAGAGTGCACTGTATGCATATAGCGGCCGGGCTGGCTGGCATCGGAGGCAATGAATGAGCCTGAGCAGAGGCAGCAAATCCCCTCCCAGAACCACGGCGGCGAAGCATTTTCTTGCTGCTCTCAGGGCTAAGCAAGGAGCGGCGTGTTTGTTTGTTTGTGGAGAGAGAGAAGCCTCCACAGGCCAAACATTGTTACGATGTTCAGTGTGCGAGTAACACTCCAGGGCAGCCCCCATACTTCAACCCCGGCCTCAATCGCCCCTCCCTCCTCCCCCCATTTCTCAACATCCGAGCTGAATGTGAATCAAGAGTGTTGTTGAATTGTTCAACTTCTTTTGCTAGTACAACTAAAGAAATGGCTATAAGGGCAAAATATAACCAGGGTTAACTTCCTAATGATTCAGACTACAGAAAATTACACCTTATTATGTCTTATTACTAGTGTACCGTAAATTGAGCTGGGACCAAAAAGATAATAAATATTTGACACAGCACAGATACATCCCACGGTCAGATTTTGGCCTTTAACAAAAAATAGGTTTCAGAAGCCAACAGCTAATGGATACATTCCTCTTGTTTCTACATCAACCTCAACAGTTGGGAAGTACAACTTTAAAAAAAAAAACTCTACCTTTACTGATGAAATAGGCCTACATTGATTAAACCTCTGACTCTGAATAGCTGAAGGCTATATTGACCAGCCATCAATATTCCTATACCTTGAGGCCTCTTGTGGTCAGCCCCTCATATCGCAGCATTATCAACATCACCAGCGTTATGCTTTGGATCAAGATAAAGTTCAAAATAGAAATCCCTCTTTGCATCGGTTTTTCTTTGCAACGGCAATCTCCCCATAAGACCCAGTGATAAATAGTGAATATGTCCCCTGACTACCACTCATCTCCAGACAATCGCTCACACACCTCTCTGAAAGCCTGGATAGATCCCCGTTTAATGGAGAAAGAGTCAGAGATCCACGAGAAATCCCTACAGGCACTTCTTCCTCAAACTTCTCCTGAAGTGTGGAGGAGATTTTGAATTTTGGGGGGTTGAATTTTTTATGTTGTTTTGCTTTACCGTACTTTGCGGTGTCCCATGGCGCGGGCCGGGGTGCTTTCTACAAAACAAAGAATGGAGTGAACATTGAGGAGTGCTTGCAGATGTTGTGAAGGAACTGTAAATGATGTTCTGTACTCCATATGAAAAGAAATATATATATCTTAGAGTTCTGTGCAGGGACATTTTAATTTAGTTAGTGAGTATCTTTTGTTTTTCAACCGTATCTTTTGTTTAGACACATTCATATTAAAAGGGACTACACATTAACTCCCAGATCAGTATCTCATCACTAAGTGAAAATGGTTGTACTCTGTATTATCAAACCCCTCCATATGCTTTGGGTGGTTTTTGCAATGTAACCTACAGTATACAGCATGAATGTGTTGAATATTAATTTATTGATGGATGTGAGCAGTGCCGAATCAACCCCTCCGAGGGCCCTGGCGCTATACCAAATCAAAAGGCACCATGCATGCACGCGCAATTCGCGCACGTGCATGTGATTCGTGTGCACGGGACACAATCGAGAACGACACTTTTTGCGTTCAGTGAATGAGCGTGCGTGCATTCAGCGCACCGCCTGCACTATCGTCGCTGCTCCCATATATTTATAAGTCTATACTCCCTGACGCTAGATCTGAATCTCTTCCCACCGAGTGTTTAAGAAACTGTTGGACGACCAAAAACAGGAGCCGGGGTTCCTGTGTTGCGTTACATAGTCTCACACCGGGCCCTGCAAGCTGCAGTCCCTGGAGCTCAAACTCTAGTAAGTTCCATTGTTAATCCGAGCCTGGATGCGAGATATGAGCGAGGGAGTAGTGTGGCAAAACAAATTATTTGACTGCAGCGATTATGCCGCGCAACTCCCTCGAGTGGCGGGAGATGATATTAAAGTAATATGTGCTGAGGTAAACACACTCCCCATCTTGGATGATGATAGACATCTAAATTAGTCACAACAACTGAACAGCATTTTGTCTGCCAGTCTGATCTGCCTTACTGCCCGCCAGTTAACTACCACGGCTTCCCTGACTTAACCATCCTATAGCATTTTCCTTTTTCCTCATATAATATGATGCTCGAATGTGTGTTTTACAAACTGCAAGCAAATCCGATTTCTTTCCTCAAATCTGATCTTTGTGACTGTTCACCTGTTGGAACACATTGACATTGAAGGCAGAGGAAACCATGACATCATGCAGCTCATTGGGAGCAGAACGGGGTTCTTTTTGAGGAAAAGAAGAAGATCCTAGTGATCGAAACGTTTTAATAAACCAGTGGAGCTGAGTATTACCAGTGTTGCAGACTCTATTCTTTTCTTCTTTTTTTGAGGAAACCATGGCACCAGCTTGCTCCTTGGGAGCAGAACGGGGTTCTTTTTCAAGGACAGTCAGCAGGAGCCGGGTGTCTAACCTGGAACCCTCGGACTCAAAGTAAAGCCACTGCCGGAATTATTTGCATTTCAAACCACCTAGGGATGTGGTTCAAATCTGATTAGCAAAAAATCAGTTTCCATGTGGTTCCTTCTTTTGCTGTTCAGATTTTGATGAAAAATATTTTAATTTAGCTAAACATTGCCAAATTCATGGTGGGCTTACAGTATACGCCATCATTGTGTTATGTTAGTCCTTCTCCTCGACTAAAGGGGGGCCACAGTAGTTGAAGTTATGTTAAACACTCACATTAGTCAGCCAGATAAGTTCTCAAAAGGAAGGAAAAGGTTGAAGGATGTGTAGCTCACTAGTGCTTACAGTTTATGCAGTCGCAAGTTGACTGTGAAACTAATGCATACAGTACACACACACACCCGCACGTACACACACACCCTTGTGAAAGTAAAGATTTGTGATGCTGTTTCCCCATGTGGGTCTATCCCTGCTGTTCCCGTAGTGTGGGAGTACAGGGCAGAGCTCCTCGGAGACCAACAGGAAGTGGAGGAAGTGTTTCTGAGCTCCATCTGGGCCGACACAATCCTGACATGTGTTCCAACCCCTGACCCCCCCCAGAGAGACCCCGCAATGCTATGGCAACCAACGAGACAATCTGTAGATTCTTTTTTTTATTTTTAAATTCAAACCATATGAATGCCGATTAATACAGCCATTTACTGGGAGAGGTTGAGAGAGAGAGAGGTAGTGTAGGAGAGAAATTGATAGAAAACAGATGGCGAAGTCAAACAGAGGATGTGAGCCACCTCTCTCATCAGAGGTCAGTCAACCTCTGTTTTCTTGCTGTTTTGCTTGCTCTCTTGTTGAGAAAGTGCCATCAACAGCTGGGGAAAAAAAAGAAAACTTCACACTCTTCTGGTATAACTTTTCCTTATCAAAAATGAATTGTCACATAGGAATTGTTGGTGTCCTTATTGGTGGTGCAGAGTCGGGCGGTATCGATGAACCTGTACATTTTATCGCAGCTGACATGTGTTTTGCTTGGCGACTAAAAGTGATTCTGATTGTAATTGTGACTGAATATTTTCCACCTTTCCCACACCTTAATACCTTACAGCAGAGTTCCTGCAAAGTGGACCAAATTAGTTGTCCGGCGTGATGTATTCAGTAAATTATTGGCCTCCAGCTGCAAGCAGCTATGGATTAGCATGCTCCATTCAATGTGATTTACAGCAGTAGCATAAATGTATGATAGGCTTTAACCCAAACCACTAAAACTCACCATTTGAGTTTAGCTTGGCTCGCGCCCAACGTCATTTCACATAATTGGATGTGATTGCACAATCAACCTGGACCAAATGGGTCCTCGCGTACGCCTCCAGCCGTATATCTTTCTTTTCGGTACAATGGGAGGTTGTCTGTGAGTTATACAGCTCATGTCCAGTGATATGTGAGAATGCTTTACTGCAGAGCATAACACAGCCATCTCTTCCAACCAAGGAACAGCAATCCCATTATGCCGAAAAACATCAATTATTTTGGCTTTGAATTTTGGCACATTATGGAAATGTTCACTTATGAAAATAGTCCTGCGGAAAAATGGACAGTTTGGCCTCCAGTCAAGAAAACACTGTTTCCGTCGATGAGCCGGACTGTCAGCTTTTGTTGTTTGTTCTACCTTGAACTTTAGCTCTAGCTCTAGCTTTACAGTCCTGTGCACTATGAATGATCTGATATTAGTACTGGTAACACTTTGCAATGACCTTATTGTTTCAGTACATTTACCTGCATAATGAGTCTGACCTACTGTACGGAAAACCTTGAAAAAACACTCGCTAATATATACAGTATACGTATGTACTACACACACAAAAAGGACCCCCATCATGCACTGTAAAGTGAAGGTATTCCTCTCGTTTCTTATACTGAATTGATTCCTCCTTTTATATTATATATTTCCATGAATAAATACTTGGGTCATATACGAGGCACTAGTGAGGCAAGTATAAAGTTTTAGCTTATCTCATGTGTTTGAATATATATTCTTTCAGAGCTAAAAGTCAAATCTTTGCTTCCTGGAACAGCATATTTTCAGATGGGGGTCTGTGGCTAATTACAGATATTTTTGGAGGTGCTTGACATGAAAATGTTAGTCCTCTAGTTCTAAATGGGTTAAATACAAACCGATTTTTAAACAAACAACAGGAAACTCAAACACCTTTCTGGACCATGGCTTTTTTTAATAGGAGAAACTCCCAGCTATCTTTAAGCAGTAGCTAGGCTTGACGCTAGCAGAGCTGGGGATGTATATTTTCTTTAGCAGGAGAAACTCCCAGCTATCTTTAAGCGCTATACTGTAGGGTTGACAGCAGAGCTTTTCTTTTGTCTGCTCCTCCGTCCCCAGTGTCCTGGGGTGCGAAGCCCTCTCTAGCCATGCAGATGGGGCCTTAATTAGCACACGGTCTCAGCCTGTCCAGGTGTCACCACGGGGACCACCCTGGTGTCCTGAGAGACCAGTGGTGGGAAAAGGTACTCCAATGTTTTTAAGTAAAAGTATCGATACTGCAATATAGAAATGCTGTATTGTTGTTTTACAAATGGAAGTCCGGTAAACAAAATGTACTTGAGTAAAAGTACTTAAAGTGCCAAACGTGCCAAAGTACTCACTGTGCAGAATGTCCCATTTCAAGGTCTCGAAATGTACACAATTATTTTGAAAATAGCAGATCTACAAGGCGTACAAGCTCACAATATGTTGCATCGTGAGTCGTGACGCATTGTGAGCTTGTACATCTGCTATTTTTAAATGGTTGAAATGTACAGTAAATATAGGGCGGAAGTGGTTATGTTTTATGTCTACAGTCCAAGTAACAATAGTAACTAGTTATCAAATAAATGTAGTGGAGTAAAACTACAATATTTGGATCCAAGATGAGGAGTTGAAGTAAACGTACTGGAAAATGGAAATACTCAAGTAAAGTGCAAATACCTCAAAATTGTAATTAAGTACAGTACTTTGGCATACAGTACACACTGTATGACTTCACCACCGTTTGTTCTTTTTGAGTGGTGCAACCACTCCAAGGCCCAGCTTTGTCCCTATGTACACACACCTGTACACCCATCCCTATGTATGTTTAGTGTACCAACAGGGGGCGCTATTGTTTTTTTTTTTTTTTAAGCTGTCATAGTGACCTTAACCCTTTCTAGACGGGACCGTTTTTGGTGTTTCAAGCATTGTTGTGCTTTTGCTATTGAAAAATAGCAGATCTACAAGCTCATAGCGCGCCACCGAGTGGCGCGCTACGAGCTTGTAGGTCTGCTATTTTTGAAAAATC
>OOFJ01117884.1:0-12986 GCA_900323375.1 Benthosema glaciale | reverse complement strand
TGAGTGATGGATTTTGTAACCCTTTTTTCACCCATGTGTCTAATGTAATCCTGGGCTCTACACACCCTCCGCCAACCTGGGAAGAGCAACGGACTTGAACTCATGCTTCCTTCAGGCATGAGTGTCCAAGTTGCTCCTTTACACCTGACAGGGGTGAGTTTCCCTGGTTGGACGTAGTGCGTGGAAGGAACATGTTATTCCAACCAGTTCCTTTCCCCTCCCATCAGGCGCCCCGGCTGGCCAGGGGGAGGCAGTTTAGTGACCAGGATTACTGCATGTTTTTTTTGTGAGGGTACCTACCCTAAGGGACACGGGGAGAGCATGCAAACTCCACACGGAAAGGCCCTTTCGCCAACCCCGCCTCGGGTATGGGCACTGATGACGCGGAGGAGGAAACATGCCGCCAGCACCCACAGTGTCCCCAGCAGGAATCGAACCCAGGACCTTCTAGGTGTGAGGCAACAGCACTACCACTGTTCCACCGTGCCCCCTCTGGTGAAGACACTGGTGAAGAGAGCGTGAGAGATGGAATGAGGAACTACAGTAACAGATGGAGTTACTGTAGGAGGATTAATTGAGCCCGGAATCGGATGGTGTGTGCCATGAGTTTCCAGGAAAGATGGAAATGCAGAACCGGCCCTTCCTATAGGCAGAGTATGCAGTTGCCTAGGTTGCCATGAGGGGAATGGGGCGCCAACCAAGCATGAATTATTTTTAATATTTCTTTCTAACTCATTATGTACATATTTTGATACAATTAACTGAAAAAGCATCTTCAAAAATCCTGCCTAGCGCACCAAATTGCTCCCATTTCTGGATCTGTGGAAAAGGTAGATATTATGCAAGCAGGCACTCAAATCCCAGTCCTGCAATTCAATTCCATCCATCCGAACGACGGCCCCCCCACAGGGATAAACGGAAGAGGCTGCCACGAGAGGAAAGACTCACTGATGCTCAATCCCATGGTGGGAGGTGAGTGACTGGACCACAGGGGAGGGCAGTGAGGGAGAAAGCCAGAGCTCAAGATGGAGTAATAAAGACTTTCCTACAAGTGAATTGGTTTAGGATTAAAGGGTCTTGATCTTCAAAACCACCGAAGTACAGAATCGGAAGGATTGGTGAGACAGTCTTTGTTTTATCAGTTAATGATAGATTAAGCACTATATTTGTATACTGTAAAATTATTTGGGGTATGTGTCTTTAAAACAATTGAGGAGACTTTGAGACAATTTGAGCATGTAATAGGTTCTCTTTTACAGTAATCGAGGTAACTGAAACACATTATTGCCATATAGATGACTTTTTAATCATATAGTTTACATTTTGTGCTATGATCATCGAAGAAAAAAAAATCTCATGTTTTGGTATTATGAAGACTTGCGTAAAATAGGGTCACCGGGTTCACTGTGGTCAAGGACAAACGTGCAGCTGGAGCACCATGAAAGAGAATACTTCTTATTCGGTCCAGGTTTCTGCTTCTGTGGAAATTCATTGTTTTAATCCTTTAGTTTAAAAGTTACATTTTGCCAATAATAGTATAATTATTTCAGCAGTAGGTAGAAGCTCACAAACAAAACAAATGTCCTGCCGTGGCCAAGTTCACTTTGGCAGTTTAACTGTGTGTTATAGTATTTGATCCAAAGGAAAAACATTCTCAGAGATGGGGAAATTAATTGAAAGGATTTGGTCTGAATTAAAAAGGGTATTAACAGAATTATGATTAAAAAAGAAGGAAAACAACATTCACAACATTATTATAGTTTTTTTTGTTTTTAAGTACAGTAGGTGAAATACCTTTTTCACGTGCGAAAATAAATTGTACTGCAAAGAATCTCATGTTTTTGTAATGAAGACTTGCGTAAAATAGGGTCACAGGGTTCACTGTGGTCAAGGACAAACGTGCAGCTGGAGCACCATGAAAGAGAATATTTCTTTACACTACAACATGTTGTGTGTGTGTGTGCGTGTGTGTGTGCGTGTGCGTGTGAGAAATTCTGTGCGTGTGGCATATGTGAAAGTTGTATTGGCTGTGCGTGTACTTTGTTGCTAGATTAAACACTTTGGTGTTGTGTGCGTGCAGTATTTTCGTACACCAAAATATACTGTAAATTAGGCTTTACTGTACGTATCGCATACATCCTCATCCTATGGAGAGAGTGATATATCAAGCATTTGTTTCACACCCAAATGCACCTAAAAAAAGATTAATGCAGATTTACAGGGATTACTAGCATAGCTACATTTAATGTAAATCCTGGGTTTATCCATAAATTCATCAAAAAGTAATCCCTTGTTTCCTCCTTCCATCTTGCCTTGGACTTAAAGAGTTGGAGCAGAAGAGGTGGATAACTGTACAATAGCATGAGAAATGATTTACTGTTACCAGGAAGATGTACGGCTTATGACCCGACTCTCAGGGGTATGTATTGACTGTGCCAGTGTTTCTCACCCTATAGGGTGTATATTATCACCATTTCTAATGTCAGTACTTGTTAAGGCCATGCATGTTGTTAATGCAATATCATTCTCCTCATACAGTACTGTATCTGTTACGTATTACAACTCCCACAATAGCAACGGTTCACATGATGCTTGTGACATGTGTCATGTTCCAGGGTTACTCCCACATGTACACATCACTGTTATGTGAAGTACAGTGAAGTAGGATAAAGGATTTCAACTTTGGTCTGATACAGGAAGGCGCCCTTTATTATTGATGATATAATATAATATAGGTTGTTCAGATAAGTGGTTGTCCAGAACCGCAGATCCGTCCGATATGCCCCTACAGTATGGGCATGGAGAACCAGTTATCTAGAACCGCACATGGAGTATGCTGACTAGTGGGCCTAGACTCCATTATTTGGGCATGCCTGAGTCACAGAACAGGTTGAGAGGGACATGCATTTCCAACTTGCCTTGAAATCCAAGCAGCAACAATGATTATTTTGAATGGTAATTTGCAAGCCAGGATAATAAAAAAAAACTCTGAGGGGGAGTAGAAGTATAAAGCATTGAAGTACCTCATATTTGTACTTGATAGTACAGTATACTTGATTCATTTTACTTGTTTATTAGTATTTGGTCTGATCAGACTCGTCCAAAAATCCACAACAATTTTGTCCACTTCCCTGCTCCCATCTGTTTGTTTGCCACATTATATATTAACTAATAATCTTCTCTACTTCCTCCTCTCTTTTAATCTGTGACGAGGCAGCCTCTGTCCACTGTTTTGTCATCTTCTCCTCCGTGCTGTTACATCACCACCGTCTCCTAATTATTATATCATCTCCCAAACAGCTGCCCTCTCCTTGCCATCCAATCTGAGCCTGTTATAGGGCTGTACAAAGCACTGAGCAGTAAAGCTGTGATCACATTGCATAATACAGCTCCGCATTTATGTTAGTTTCCACAATTAATAATTAATAACAGTTACATAATTGATAATCAACAGTTTATTATTGCCACGCCTTTTGAAGGATTTGATTAGATTTTTTATAATACCTGCTGTTGTTACAGTAATTGTCAACATGTTGATAATGTGCAAAAGTCTATTTATTTTGTTTGCCAAATAATCCAGATTAATAATTATCATTGGTAACCACAAATCTAACAACATAAAAAACATTATGACTGCAATGACAGTGCAACATTAGTGACAGCATCTCAACTTCAACTTTATTTATAAGTATAATTCCTTGTACAAGCTCCCAACATTTATGTAGGATAAAATATCAAATATGTGTAAAATGCATGGTCAAAATAGGAATATGAGGCAAAAAGGCTTCTCATGAAGTAGACAATCATTTGGTGCAGATATAAATCATATCTATTCTCTTGTCTCTTGTGCAGGTGAGAAACAATTTATTCATAAATCATACATTTGCAAATGTATGCATACAGTATGTGATACGTTATAGTGCCAGTGCAGCAGCAGTGTCATTCTATAGTCATATATAAATGCCTGCGTCGTCATCGGCACCTGTTGCCTCTACCAACCCTATGTAGAACCCCATTCCCATTGGTTCCCATCTCTTTGGCCTCTGACTGTGACCCTCTGGCGGCCATGTTGGATCGCATGTCACGTCGCTCCCGCTCCCTGCTGTCCCTGTCCCTGACCTCTCTGGCGCTGTCCCTGTCCATCCTGGCTATCTGCACGTCCTACTGGACGGAGGGGACACACAAGGTGGTGAAGCCCCTCTGCCTGTCTCCTGTCAAGATGAAGAACTGCGGACAGAACAACAGTGAGCCTTACATGACCACAGGTATCGTCGTTTAGCTCTCCCAGCATTTATATCTTTTTTTTCCACCCTTAAACCCTTAGGCCCTGTTTATACTTTGTCATGTACGAGGGTGATGCCAGGTTGAAAGTGGTTAAAGGGGCATAGCTGTTGTACTTTGTACTGTTGCACATCTAGGGAGAGGGTCATGTCATCCACCCAGGGGTGCAAGTCTGTCACAAGGGGCCTGTGTGAAATGGACATTCTGAGAATGTTGTGCTTTACACTTTGCATTAATGTCCCATAATTCCCATTTCACATGGATCACAATTTCTTTCCACTAGCATTTTTTATAGCCAGGACAGTCATTGTTGTTGTAATTGACACGTTTTCCTTTAATGGGCCATCCACACCAAGCATGATAAGTATACAGTATAACTATAATAATGATAATTGTGACTGTGAGGATCATCCACACAGATGTTGCCATTATGTTTATGCAGTATTGTGCAGTTGTCCGGCACAAGGCACGTTGTGTTCACTCTCTCGCTCTCCTCGTGTGCCCGTGGTGGTACTCTGCAGAGAATCCCACTCCCATTCCATTCAACATCACGCTGTCTCCGCTCCGGAGGGAGGAGCTGGCCAACATCAGACAGAGACAGCTAGCTAACGCAGTCCACTATGTCTGGGAGACGGGAGAGGACAAGTACGCCTTCAGATACTTTCATACTGGCTTCTGGAAAAGCTGCGAGGAGCACAACAATGGTGAGATGTACATACAATGATCTATTCTGCACACCTTCAATTGAGGTCTTCATCAGGTTTATGAATTGTGTTCAAGGTGGTGTGCGCAGATTTGTATTTTAGGGACTTGACCCTTAAGCACCCGGTAAAATTCACTCGGTTGTGAATGCATTTATCCTTGAACAAATGTATTATACACACATGTGAATGTAAACCGATTCCCGGGTGTTACATTGGCACCATCACCCAGGATGTGAATGAAGTAGCCCTGCTTGAAGTTCATAAGCATAATATATCTCCCTTGGTCAAGGGGGAGTTCCTTTGAGTGAATGATATATGTTTGGTTTCATACACAAAAAACAAACATCCTTTTAGTGTTTTAGGCATTATCTTATGCTCTTAAAACAAGTACAATAGGAAGACAAAAATCATGTTGTAAGCCTACTGCACTGACAATTTTCCCATTGAGATAATATGCATACAGCATAATGAATAGTCATGTTCAAGGTGCTGGAATATTAGAACATGAGAAACGTATTAACTTGCTGGAATTAAAGCTTCCCTTCTACATTTTGACCAGAGTTGTCTTCCTCCACCAAATACCCACACAAAGACACTGCAAGTTGACCAGTGACAACATATTCTTACATATAATTCTAAACATAATCACCTACGTCTTTGAAGATAATGAATGTACCACCAGATGATTCATTGATTTTTAACACAGTTAAAATTGTAATGTGTTTTAATGTGTGTTTTAATTGTAATGTAATGTTACTAAACCTTATGCAGGTATTGAAAATGCAGATGAAAAGTGTCGCAGCTTCATAGACCTAACCCCCGAAGAAACACAAGGTGAGATGAAACCAAAGCTGTCTATGTATGAACTACTGTAGCTGGACCTGTGCCATATCGTTGAATCAGATGGATGGTTCCAAAGGCAGAATAGTATTTAGTTCTTGTTTTCTGAAGACTTGTATACAGTCCACTTGCATCATTCTTCTTTATTTGACTGTAAAGCCTGAGTTATACTGACATTTGGGTTGCTTTGAGTGGCGTGCAGACACACAGAAGACTGCTCAGTTTTATGACTAATAATAAGTATCACTTCAAGCTGGATTTATAAGATGTAACGGAAGAAAAGTGTATATACCTTGATGTCTTTAGTTGAAAGTGTGCGTGCGTGCGTGCGTGCGTGCGTGCGTGCGTGCGTGCGTCTGT
The DNA here is from genome assembly GCA_900323375.1 of Benthosema glaciale. Lineage (NCBI taxonomy): Eukaryota > Metazoa > Chordata > Actinopteri > Myctophiformes > Myctophidae > Benthosema > Benthosema glaciale. Next base: position 6,801 of record OOFJ01117884.1, on the reverse strand, counting down.
CTCAGGGGTACTGTGGCTGTCGGTGATTTCTGAGTTCACCTACATTGGTCTGCTGGGGATGGGCTTTCTGTTGAACTGGTTGGAGGTGCTGTGTGCTCAAAAGGAGATGTACGCCCTGAAGATCAACTCATTCGCAGCTATCTGCATTGTACTGTCAGGTGAGACCTGGTGCCGTATGAATATTCATTACTCTGCTCTACCTCTTTACTTTGGTTTATCTCATTGCATTTAGGGTGTTTTATCCATTTGAACCGATTTTGTGGCAGCGATCATAGGAGAAGATTTGACAAAGATTTTTGAAAACAGACAAAAAATTTAATAAGTAGGCAACTGTTCCTCATTTTCTGGGGACCCCCTTTGAACCACCCCAAGGACCCCTGGGGGGTCCTCAGGTGACACTTTGAAAGCCATTGTTAATGTAATGTATTAAATTGCCTTACGGACTAATGAAACCATATCCTGTTCAAGACATTTTTTATGCTTTATTCTTTCTATGGGACATGCATTTTTTTTTATTGTATAAAAATGCATTATTAATTGTTTGTGTTTCATCTGTATCCAGGTCTGGTAGGGATGGTGGCCCACATGATGTTCAGTACAGTGTTTCAGATGACCATCATCGTGGGACCTAAAGACTGGAGGCCAGAGACTTGGGACTATGGCTGGTCTTTTGCGTATGTTGGCTAAGCTTTGACCTTGACCTTGAGCTGTTTGATCTGTAGCTTCCCCATCCTTTTCCCCTCTACAACAAATCTCTTTACAGGCTTGCAACATGTTGTGAGGTTGCATCTCTGCTGTTGCCAGCAAAGAGATTTTCTTCACCTAGTATAACATGTCCGGGTAGCTCAGTCTGTAGAGCTCTTGCCTTTGGACCACAAGTTCATGCGTTCGATCCCGGGCACCGCCAACTCATGAGTAGCACGGCTTGGTGCAGCAAGTCGTGCGGGAAGTACTGGGAGCTGATGGCTAGGTGTGGTGCTCCACCTCAGCAGTCCATCTCCCAGGGGTCTACAGCGCATTGTAACAGGGATAGACTCCTGTGTGTAACCAGCTGATACCGACAATAAGCCACTCCCAACTACTACTTCTTCTATTATGACATTGCCTAGAATAGGGATACTCATAGGGATATTATGGTTAAACTTTGTGAAAGCAAAATCCAAGCCTCATATAATGTAGATCTAGATAAAATCCTATCCTATATTTAAATTGGCTACTGTGAGGAGGGGCCGGCCCAGCAGACCACGGCCACATCACTCTGACATAACCATAAACAATCCCAATATTCACTTCGCTACTCAGGTCTGGCCAGTGTCCTATTTGACTCGTATTGTGACTCGAGATTGACCCTCTCTCCCAGTTTCCTGTCTCTCTCTCATTGACTCAATAAAAGGCAGAAAATTCCCCCAAAATAACATCAAAGTTTAGTGTGGTGGTGGTGGTAGGTGTTTTTGAGTGCTACTACCAATGTACTGTAACTTCCCTAACAGTAACCACTCCCCTCCCTCTCCACCTGTCTCCTCTCTCCTCCTCCTGGTTAGTATGGCCTGGGTGTCGTTCAGCTGCTCCATGGGGTCTGCGGTGCTCACGCTCAACTCCTACACCAAGACCGTCATCGAGGTCCGACGCAGACGGATGCTCCAGCTGGAGCAGGCCAGAGCCGCTACCCTCGTCCCCTCCTACGACGAGGTGGTCCCGAGGAGCAGCAGTCTGTACTCTGTCGCTGGACTGTTGCAGTATCCCAATGGGATGGTCAACGTGTCTTGGGTGCCGGAGAGCAGCGTGTTCGGAGTGCGGGACGGGGACATGCCGACGCTGGTGTTGGTGGGTGGATGCGGGACTGAGGGCTGTGAGGACTGTGAGAGAGAGATGGATGAGATGCCCATGGACAGGGTGGACTCACCCTGTTAAGAGGATCAAACCTCTGATCAAAGGAATGAAGGTTTCGCATTTTTCAAAACTCTGCTGCTAGATTTGGAGACTCTACAAAGCAGTCATCAGCCAAGGTCCTACATTCATAGCACTGTCTGCTTGACACACCAAAAAGCTTATTAGGTTATATTGGCCTATAACCACCCCAGAGGGTCGCCATGCAACTCCATTATTCCCAATGGCATGTTGCAAGGAGTTGCATTGGTGTGGTTTGTTTTGCTGCAAGGAGTTGCGAGTAGTTGCAAGGAGTTGCAGGTGGTGTGGTTTGGGCCTTAGGTTGGCAACTTATATGCTTCAGCACTTTTTCAATAACTATAATGTTTTTAATTTACTGAATGTTACGTCAGGATTTCTTACCATTCTAACCCTATAGTTGACCTTTTATCCTTATTTTTATTCTATGTCCATGATTTTATGCATATTCTGTGTTTTGCCTTGTGTCTGCTTTGTTAATTTATGATATAATTGTGAAGCATTTGATTTCGGTCCCACGTTAACTTACGTGGATGTACTCAAGAAGCACAAAGTACCAACGAACTGGCCAAATAGATGTACAGTATGTATGGAGACGATGGAGGGTTCTTCTGAGGACGAGCTAGTCCTGCCTGTGAAGCACTTTGAACTGCAACTCTGTATGAAAGGTGCTATAAAAATAAAGAGTATTATTATTATTATTATTATTATTATTATTATTATTATTATTATTATTATTATTATTATTATTATTATTATTATTATTATTATTATTATTATTATTGTTAATTTATTATTATTACTATTCTGTTCATCCACACTGGAGCTGTTAAGACAATGAACTTATGCAGCAGCGTCTGAAAGAATGGACGGATGCCAAATTTGCTTTGGCGGTACTTCTTGAAACAAACGGTGCTATTTGTGAGTACGAGCTTTTACCTAATTAGAAGGACACCAATCCAAAGACAGAAGGCTTGGTTTATGCTCAGTTGCTCACTGCGCCTTTTAGCTCTGCTAGAGGCAGGACTCTATAAGGATGACAGCGGCATCAAATGTTTCCTGTCTTTCTCTGGTAATACCATGCCGTCCTATGTCCATCATCGGGACAGAGCCCAGACCCTCCTTCACCTGTGTGAATATGATCGTACCCTCAAACGGGTATGGACTAGTTTATAGGATTTATATATGATGTTCACTGTCTAATTAACAGAAGTGTGATCTTTCTCTGCTGACTTCATGTCAGTCATTGTTATAGTTTAGTGTCTGATGGTAGCACCCCTATTCTGAGTACAGCTGTAACTCAAGTCTGTTTCAATAAGACTAAGTGGTTAAGCACAGGGTCTTAACTATGGAGTCAGATCATCAGTCTCAAACTGAGTGAATCCCCAGGGGCAAGCGTTGGAGGAAGTCACAGGTCTTAACCAGCCACGACAGTCGGACTATTGATATGTCGGACTAATGTATGCCCCCCCTTGAATCCCCACAGGGTTGATTCACAAAATCACACTCTGGTCATGTACACCTTTTAGTCTTTACAGTGTTATAGGAATTTGATGCAGAATCTGTTCATCACTGACATGGGTCTGATAAGCCTGGCATACATGTGTGTCACATGCAGGACACATGGAATCTCCCCAGACACATGGGGTTAGGAAGATTACACAGATTTTGAAACGTCTGCTCTCTCATGTCAAACAGAAGATTATGGGGAGTAATCCCCAAGTTGGAAGGACAAACAGACAAATAGATCCACGAGGAGAGATGGGAAATCGGATGGAACGGTGGGAGATCAGTGATGGGGACGGTCACAGAATGAGTTTGGAAGGATATAGCAGCAAACCCTGATGACAGTCTGAGTGACCGAAAAGTTGCATCAATAAAGGTTTTTGTAAGTGAAGACAGTGTGTGGCCAGGACTCTTTTTCCTCTTCCAGCACATGCTGGCACACACATGAACTACTGTACACAAACAGTTTTTTTTTTTTGAGTATCACTATAAATAATTTTGACATTAAAAAAAAAAAAATACACAACCCCTACAGTATTTTGCAAATGAAGGACGAAAACATAATAACAACCCAATAGGTTCCGGAAAGCGCAGCAAATTCATTCAATGTTGGAGCATTTAGGCCATCATGCCAAATAATCCTGGATTTTCTGGACAGAAAACAGGACGCGTTGTCACACGCACCCTTGTCAAGAGTATTTTAGTCACTCTACACGCTGCCAGTAGTAGTAGCCCTATACACTACATTCACTCAAAGGGGAATTTATTGTTCTCCAAGGGATAAGGGAAATTAAGACATGCACCAACACACATATTTGTGACAAAACCTTTAATTAAGCCTTTTCTCATTTCTTTCTTCTTTTTTTTTTCTTCTTTTTTTTCTTCTTTTTTTTCTTCTTTTTTTATACAGTTGTGTAGTAGATTACTGCAATTTGGTTAAAATAGTAAGACAATTTCAAGAGGACTGTCCAAACAAATCTACCAAGCAAACTTATTCTGTCTGTCTTTGAGTCTGTAATAGAATGCATTACAATACATTCGTCAACATTCTACAAAAGCTGCTCATTTGTAAGTTAGAAATACGTTTTGAGGGGCACCAGCCCCTCCAACGACTTTGGGAATTATGCCACGTGGTGGAAGTCACAAGTCTATGGACTTTTAATGTTTGTTTAGAGCACTTTTAAACAAACATTACCAGGCGCCCCTCACTTCACACGAGTGTTTTAATTACAATTACAATTACAATTTAAAATTAACAATGTATTGCAATGACATAAAATAAGCACATGCGCTACTAGAAAACCACGCTTCAGTAACGTACGTATGTCTGAAATGAAACAATGTACTCATACTGTAAACCTCTGCTTTCTCAAATGGTTTGACACTGCTGCAAATTAAGGACGTATTTACAGAGAGGGCTAGGAGGAGAGGGCTGTATAGTGAAAAAGAGATCGCGAGAGTACAAAAAGTTAAACCGATAAAGACAACATTGAAGAGGGGATGTAAGAAGTGGAGGTGGATTTATTGTTTGACTTGTGGTTCGTAGGTGATGAGACGCATGGCGCCTTCATTCTCAATCACCCCTGTTATGAACTCTCCTTCTGCCAGTCGCTCTGTAGGGGGAGACACACACACACACACACACACACACACACACACACACACACACACACACACACACACACACACACACACACACACACACACACACACACGTTACAGTGGGTTGTACAGTATATGTACAGTATGCAACACACATAAGGGCTGCAAATTGGGTTGAAACAATTGATTCATGTATTGATTCATGTTTGATTGATTGAATAAAACAAGTGTGGTTTTAAATTTATCTCTTGTGTTTTTATGGTATTATTGGTATATAGCAAGTTAACACATCCATGTGTAAAATAAATATAATTATGTTTTGTATAATCAACTTTAGAATCGAGTTTTCAGTATGAACAATACTGAAAACTCGATTCTAAAGTCGAATTTTGAATTTAGATTTTCATTGAATGAAATCGATTAAATCAGTTATTTCGTCCTTATGTCTCATCCCAGACTTCCAGTTTGGGTGTGGGCCTATACTTTTTGTCCAAATATTTTAACCACTGAAACCAATATGGTCCCCTAGGGGCTTTATTAGTATTTTCTGCCCAAACTAGCAGATCTACAAGCTCAAGCAATGCAACGCGTTGTCAGCTTGTGGATCAGCTATTTTCATTGAATGTTCACCCCAGAATAGTTCTAGCCATGGTCATGGTGTTTTTTAGACTGCTACATAATGTGTACATAAACGTTTTCAAATATATAAAGTACTCACCACAGATGCCACAGGTTTTTCCGAGCAGTTTTTTTCGCCATAGGCTTTCAAATTAACTCTACACGCTATCGGTTGGGAGGTGTCAGGTGTGTTGCACTCTGATACTCTGGGTGCGTTTGATATACATACAGGCATGTAGGCACAGTGGCACACTGACCACACTGCTAATACAAACTAATAGGCAAGTGCGTTCCCGGTGTGCAACTGTGAGGTTTCCGAACGCACCCCGTTTGAGAAAAATAACCAGGGCTCTTGTATAAAAAATGCCTTTTATTAAACAACGCGGAATGCATGGGCATTCTACCAGCAAAATTCAGACATCTGTGGCACCCGTGGTGCAGTACTTTATATTTGAAATCTGAATGTTTATGTACACGTTTGCTCTGTAAATGTAGCGGGCCCAAAAAACAGGCTGAAGATGCTGCATGACTGTCATGATTACAACATGACGTGTTTCAGGGCCACCATTGTTCAAGTGGTTATTCTGGTTAAAATGTGTTCTATCAAGTAAATTTACCATGTGTCAATGTACTTAAGAGGAGAGAGGGGAGGCAGTAGGAGTTGAAACTATGTTACTTACCATTGTCTTTCTTGTTGAAGTAAGACCACAGCTTATTGGCTCTCTTTTCTGGATTGTTCTCGTCTTCTGGTAACTTCGCCTGCTCTTCCTTAGGAATCAGCTTAAATATGGCCTGAATGGGATGTGGAGGTGAGCATACATTTAATGTAGAGAACAATATGCATTTATAAAATACAAACAAATTACATAACACACACGCACGCACGCACGCACGCACGCACGCACGCACACACACACACACACACACACACACACACACACACACACGCACGCACTTATTGTCATTTTGTTCATGTTGGAAAACAAACACATATTAGATATAATTATTATTTTACTCTTCATTGACAATCTGTTACCGTTTGTGAGCAAACATGTACACAGAAATTCAATAAAATGTCCTAGAGCTGCAAGTTTAGAGCATGCCACTAGAGGGAGATAGTGTCACAGTAGCCTTGGCTGTCCCCTAAGTGGTCCTTGACCTCTCCTTGAT
>OOFJ01117877.1:0-11332 GCA_900323375.1 Benthosema glaciale | reverse complement strand
CAGACAGACAGACAGACAGACAGACAGACAGACAGACAGACAGACAGACAGACAGACAGACAGACAGACAGACAGACAGACAGACAGGATAGGGCTTGTATCTGTACTAAGAGTACAGAGATATATGATATATCTACTGTCCTATCAATAAAAGCCTAAAAACAATCTTACCAAAAAAGAGTTATGAGTATTGAAAAAAGAAAGGGTTGTGTACTTTATGTCATGGCAGTCAGAGATGCACATTGCACACACAGACCAAGGACCTAATTTATCCCACAACCTAATTGACAAATTAAGGACATAAGCAGAGGATGTCCGAAAACAGACAGGGCAGCCAAACTGTCATGACACTTTTATGTACTATTACTATTTATGTAGTTGTTTTAATCATCTCTGCTATGTTTGTCTCTCTCTGTAACCCCCTGCCTCTCTCCCCGCAGTTCTGCACCTCCTTGTCTGCTGTAGACCTGCTCAAACAGATGGTGAGACATATTCAGTTAGTGTGCTAACATAACATTACACATTATACAGTAACACTTCACATGTTAGTATGCAGTGTATCTATGCATATGCGTGCATCCGCTGTTCAGCAACATGACTGCCTGTAAAAGGAAACTGCTGCACTGCACCTGAGGTGTGGTATGCGATTTGTTAATAGGACTGTTCTTTTTACAGCAATTGGTAGTCGGGTAGACGAGCTGTACGGGTGAGAAATTTGGTATATAGTATTTGTTATTGGCCTAAAACATTGTCTATATACGTACTTTCTTGAATCCACTTGCTGACCGGCTGTCGCTATTGGGCAATTTTTTTATAGGGGTTTCTTGTGACCCTACCATTATAATCCTATGGCAGGGGAAAAAAGGCAAAAATGACAAACTTTTTGTATGCTTTAAGTAGCATGTAACATGTCAAACTAGGGGTTTTTCATGATTCTGAATCCATTCCAAGCATTTGTTTTGCACACAATACACTCATTGGGCTAAAAGCAGCCATAGCCACTTGCCCAAATGTTCTGACCTCATCACATAAAAAATTGCCCAATAGCGACAGCCAGTCAGCAAGTGGATTCATGAAGGTACGTATATAGACAATATTTTAGGCCAATAAAAAAGACTATATACCAAATTTCCCACTTTAAACAAAAGAAGCCTGTCGGCTGCCAGACTATGGTGTAAATGTTGTGAAGTTGTGGCACTTATGTGACATTTATTTTTGCTGCCATTAATCTTGACATGAGTCTTCTGTTCTGAGCTTTCAGATTGCCACCCACACGTGACAAGGCCTCTCGGAAAACTGTCCGTATAGCAATTGGTGATCTATCGTGACTGGAACTTGTTGTTAATATTGTCATTTGCAATTATTGCAGCACAGATCTGCTCAGACCAGATAAGGTTTTAGGTTGTATCTCTGTCTCTCATCTCTGATTTATTTTATGTATTTATCCCACTTCTTCTTCTTCTTCTTCTTCTTCTTCTTCTTCTTCTTCTTCTTCTTCTTCTTCTTCTTCTTCTTCTTCTTCCAGTGTCTCTGAGAATCAGTCCTGACAGATCTCAGTTCTTTCAGTATGAGTCTGTCTCACTGAGCTGTGAAGAAGAAGGGAACTCTATGTTGGCGTGGTCTGTGAAACGAAAGACCATTGAGAAGGGGGATGGAACCTGCAACTATGAATGGGGAACCACTGAAGGTACGTAGGGACGGAGGGAGGGAGGCACGGAGGGAGGGAGGAACGGACAGATTTCCTTTTAACTGAAATCCATCTTTAATTTCATTGTGATTCCTTGTAGGAGTGTCCTGTGTCATGGTCCTGTACCGTTGGGACAATGGACAGTATTGGTGTCAGTCAGAGTCAGGAGAACTCAGCCGGCCCATCGACATTATGATCTCTGGTACAATCTACTATATATAACTGCATCATTCAATAATATAATCAATATATTGTTGGAGTAGACCGGGATATTTTGTGAACACAAATATAGGTTAATTTTCATGTATTTGAGGTCACATTCTGTCTATGGTAGTGTGCTAACCTTACAAGTCTTCTAGTCTAAAGACTATTCTTTGAGGTTTGAAACATCCATATTCACCTGAGATTATCTGCCTGGCTATCCAACCTCAGGCATTGCTTATAATATATGGCTGGTAATTTGTTTAGTAGTTATCAAAGATAATAAAATATAGCATTTGATTGTTGTGGGATCTAAAAGTATATGACACTTGAGGTCATCCTGATAAACTGTACATCAGCAATTATATTCTACAGAATCGCAGCTGCAGGGGCAATTATAAATATATATCTATGTTATATATTTCTTTCACTGTGCATGTCATGAAGGTACATAAGTCAACCTGCTGTTGGTTCTATACCGTAGTCAGTGTAGTTTACTGTAGATGATCATAACTTAACCTGCTGTCAGCTCTAGATGGAGATGTGATCCTGGAGAGTCCTGTACGTCCAGTGACAGAGGGAAGTGATGTCACTCTGCGCTGCTGGTCCAGAGACAAGACAACTGGTAAACCATCCTCTGACCTCCCAGCTGATTTCTATAAAGATGGATCCCTCGTCAAGACTGAGTCTACAGGACAGATGACCATCCACAGTGTTTACAAGTCTGACGGAGGATTCTACAAGTGTAACATCTCTGACCTTGGAGAGTCACCAGAGAGCCTAATGGATGTGAGAGGTGAGGAAGGCATGCAATAATGTTGAATACATGAATCAATTAAAAAACTAAGAGTTCAAATTCTCTGCTAATGGGCATGTATAGGCTGTGCTAGCTGGTCTGATACACCCCTCACATGGACAAAGTGGTTTCTGGTTTGTACCGACCCACCAACCATCCATTCCCTTTCCCCCCTGTCCATATTTAGACTTATAGTTCCACACCTTCACAAGCAGAGCTAGAAATAAATTGCACTTCTTATTTCTGCCGTAAGCCTACTGTCGAAATGTACAAATCTGCAAATATCTGCCTGCAGGAATAGCACATCTTTTGATTTGCAAGAGATTCTCATCTGTCAAAACGTGTGATCTTTTCTAGAGGAACATTTATCTCAATCTGCTTCAGATCATACCGCTTCCTCTCTGCCTCCATATTTCTACCCTCTGCTGTGGTCTGGCGTCTCCATCGTTCTGCTGATTCTGGGCCTGTGCGTCTGGGAGAAATGCAGAGGTATGTCAATGATGTTCACACACAACCATTTAGAGAAAGTCTTAAGAACTCTGGCTTTATTCTTCCAATTCCGGTTAACTCTGAGTTCACAGTCAGACCTTCAGGACAGGTCACACAGACAGACCTTCATCTGTCTGTGATTTTGTCCAGAGAATTGTTACTGTATGTCCAACTTACAATACATACGTAGCCTACAGTATATCGGAAGTCAATCTAAATATATGAACTAATCAATCAATCAGACAATCAATCTCAATCTGCAGGCTGTAGGACAGGCCGACACAGAGAAAGTGTGCGTGTGAAGCAGGGAGCTAAACACAGCAAGAGAAGAGGTAAATTACATGAATTACATCTTCACTGAATAACTGTCCAGTAAACATATTGAATATCATATGGCATAGCACTTTAAAGATTAAAAAGATTGATAGTACTTTCTTTTCTCTATTTACAGATCCACATGTGAGGTAAGTATTGCTCTCTCTCTCTCTCTGGCAGCAGTAACAGTACCCCTGTTTTGTACTTAATGTCTGCTGAATATATATATTTATGTTTTAGTTTCAGAGCCGTTCAGTCTCAGGGCTCATCTGCAGACCAGAGGACCAATCAGAGTGGGGCTCTTGAAGACACTTACTGCTCACTGCAGCACGGTCAGTTTTTTTGAGCGAACCATGTTGGTTAAGCACATTAATGACGTATGAAGTAGTTTGAGTAAATAAATACATTAATTAATTTAGAATTGTGGAACTGCATTCAAGTCTATCTGTTTTCTGTTTGGTTTTCCTAATATGCAGAAAAATGTACTACTTTGAACCTATGTTTGAAATACCAGAAATAAGCACCACAATAACGCTTATTATGTGTTTACCTTTAGGCAACACAGACGTCTATGGCATAATCAGGCACTCTGCCCCAGCAACAGCCTCTTGCAGGATCTAGAACCAGTAAAAATAGGACGTTTGCAAGATCAGACGGCGCCCACTTAATAGGAGACCATTTGGTAGGATTTGTGTATCTTGCTGTGCTGATGTGCATATCGTCAGATTCCAGCCACACATACAAACTACAAGTCCACAAACTAGACAAAATTGAACTTTTGAACTTAGGCATTGGGAGGTCATCAGAAAGGCTTTGTTTTATTCTGTAAAATAGTCTCAAATGGTTTTAAGATATGCAACTTCCAAGCCTGGTCCCGATGGAGGTCGTAACCTGAACCTGTCGTCGTGTTACCGCTCAGATGCTAAATGCAATGAAAAAAGAAAAACACCATGACAAATACAAAAAAGATATTGCACACATCCCCTTGCTAAAGTGCGACTAGACAACCACAATAGCTGCTGTGATAGGAGATAAGGAGAAGAATATCAAATGGAACACAACCACCCTAAATACTACTAATCATTCTGTGTATTCCTGCATCGAGTGATCTCATAGAAATTGATTTTGAGATTCTGACTTTCAATTGTACATATACATTTTGTGTTGTTCCACTTTTTGCTTTGTAAACGTATGTTTTCTCATGCCAATGAAGCCCTTCAAACTGAACTGATAAAGGTGAAGTTTGGGGCCAAAAGTTCAAAAAAGGTCACAGTAACAATTTAGATCATTGTCAGTATTATGTAATATGTCAATGTCATATATCTCAGAAACAAAGACATTCATGAGATGTTGTGTGGCAAATCTCAGGATTTGCACCTCAAGCTTTTCTTTTTGCTTTCTTTTCATGATTATAATAGTGATGTTTTTTTGTATATCTGTATTGTAAAAAATAAAAACATTTTGTGTTTTGTGAACAAAGTGATGCGCTGCCTGCCTCTGTCCCAGCTGTGCCCTTGCCCTGGTGCGTGACTTCATGTGTTATCCCTCTCCTGATCTCCCCATGCAGCCCCTTCCCTCTCCTCCTTGTCTTGTTAATCGTGGTTTCCTGCCTTATTTTGATGTTGAGTTTGTGCATTTGGGTCCAAAACACACACACATCCTGAGCCCTGACTGGAATTATTTAAAAAAAATTAGCCTGTGTCATCCTCTATTGGCTGATACAAAGAAGCTTTATTGTTCTTGTTAAATTCACACCAGCAAAGGTTTACATCACAATCATTTTAACCACTTTATCCATTTTACAGGTCTACAAGCTATAGAGTCACTTTGTGCCGTGCTGCGAGCTTGCACATCTGCTATTTTTGAAAAATTGCGATAATGTGGAAAAAAACAAACATAATCTTATTTTGTGGGGGTTCCTGGCACAAACCTTTTCAGATGGGTCATGGGTGTCTGCAGCTCTCTGCCCCCAAAAACATAATTTACTTGCTAAAGTTTGATAACCATCGACTTAAAGCCATCACATGTTTAGAGGTCTGCCGGCTTTCTTTGTTGCCACTCTGTTGCGTGCTGTTCGATCATAACCATGGATTCATCACTTCTTCATTCCAAAACATCTGATCTGCACACAAGACTGAACATCCTGCATGAGAAGTTGAGAACTATGCGGATATTAATTCTTCACAAACACATCATACAGTATGCATAGTGTTTAACTCCTGACTGCCATTAACTGGACATCCCGCATTGTGTGCAAGTATTACACATTGAATACAGTACACAGATTAATATAGCCTACTGAACATTATTTGTGCATTGTATTGGTGTCCGTAATTACAATGTATAGTTTTCTGTTTTCTGTTGGGGATACATGCACATATAGGCTAAACACTATAGGTTACCGTTAGTCTGATCTTAAATGATACACACCAAATTGCATTACTTGATCAATCGAATGCATATTATATGACCCGAGTGGAAACAAAGTCCCCAGGGCTTCTTAAGTGTGTTTTCCTTTTAGGTCAAATGTCTGACTGTGCTGTTTATATTTCTGTCTAGTAAAGTATGCAATCAATCAAACAAACCTCATACAGATTTCAGCTGTTGATTTGTTGCCATTCTTGCCTGACTGGTTGATACAGTCACAGAGTCACTTCAATGGTAGTCTCTGCACTTTGTGTGCAGAACCTAGATACTTTATTTATGCAATCAAAGCACCAAACAAATGCTTGTTAACTAGTTAAAAGATTTATTTCTTACATTTTTATCACCCACAGAGATGGTAAGTGGCGGTCCATCAGTGGTCTAAATGTAAAGTGGCCTAAATGTAATTTCTATAAAATGTCCTTTTAATCTCAATAGAGTCTTGCGTGGTCTCTTTGGGGGCCAGATTATGTATTTTCTACCTAAACAGGAAGCATATAAGAGTCCTCTTGGCATGTGTGTAGTTTCCAATTAACAAGGTAATTTCTCCAGATCTTCCGATGTGGTCTCCAGAGATTCAGGTACTGTACAAGTAATGACAGGAAAGTACACGTCAGTGATCATGCATGGAAACTATGTGACACAGACATGTAATCGTACCAGAGGATCATTGTGGGACACTTTTTATGCTGCATTCACACAGAATCAGGCAAGCGGTAGACCGTAAACGGCAAAACCTGCCGGACGGCACAGAGCGGTAAAAAGATTAAGTGCTCCATTTTCGTTACGCGCTAAACCCCTTAAGCCTAAACTTATTTGCCTTTTTTACTACTTTGAAGAACATTTCTGAATTATTAAATTGGACAAGTGAAGAATCTGATACAAATGAATGCAAATCGAACACAACCTGAAAGACAAATTCTAGGCTCACAATGTGCCAATGTAGATTGCCTAGTTGAACTATAAAAAAAAAAAATCAAAATACTAAAACAAGGCAAAGAAGTTTAGGGATAAGGGGTAGCATTGACGAAAATGGAGCCCTAAATATTTTAACATTGATGGCGTCTGCCGTTACTGTCGCCGGTTCTGGCTGCTGTGCCACCTGTTTAGGTTACCGTCCTGCTCCCGTCCACTAGAATTAAGCCTGGTTTGCCTGATTCCATGTGAATGCACTATTTAGAAACTCATAAAACTTACTCATACCTTCTTTAAAATAACTTTTCTTCTTTATGAAATATGTCATCAGTGCTGAAAGAGGAACAATTCCACCTACAAGTCCTATGACTACACACACAACTAAAATAGGATTGGATGTCTGTTGAGGAGGAAAGGGAGGCTGGTCCTGGGAGTTGTCCCCTGAAAGACAAACAACACGTACATGTATTATGAGCACAGTCAATGTCCCAGCCATGTACTGTAGAAACACTGCTTTGTTCTCAAGTGGAATACGACAATATGCATTAGCTTGCACACACCACTGTACAGCAGTACAGCGGTTCTGAATGGGGTTTTAAAGGTAAACATGTCTGAATGTGAGCTATAGAATAGATGTTTGAAATGCCATTTAGTGGTACAGAAATAATTGTCCAGGGGAGAATGTTCTTCTGTCCCCTGCTACACTAGATCAGTGGTCCTTAAACCTTTTCAAGAAGGAATTCCTGATATTAGTCTGCAAACCCCCATTTGAAAATATATGTTCCAGTACAGTAAGAGAATCTTTCACGGGTGGTTTGCAGTGGTTCTTAACCTTTGTACTTTCAAGCACCCTCACTTTGATAAGCATTAGACCCCCATTTTAAATCCCTGGGACCAAATCTACACACATTTGGTTCAGGTGTACAGACCTGCATTCATTCAGACCTCCATTTTGTTAACTATCACCGATCTTGCTATAGGGACCACCTCAATGGCCCCTGGGGTCCCTGGGCTCCACTTTGATAACCAGCGTACTAGATGACACGTAGCACTCTGTGGTCCAGTTCAAGTGTCTTGGTGGATCACGCACAATTAAAACACATATACAGAGAGACAAAGTCTCACCTAGAATTTGTCTTTCAGGTTGTGTTTGATTTGCATTCATTTGTATCAGATTCTTCACTTGTCCACTTCCAGACATTTTCTGCGTTGAAGTACCTATAAAAGTCATCATAATAGAATTACAGCTTTGTAATTATGAAGTATTTAAGACGGCACATTTTGTATCTAGAGCCCGATGTCCGTTCAATGTCTATGTCAAATGCAATATGTGAAAGTGTCCTGTAAGTCCATAATGGGCTGCAGGGCTTACATGAAGCATATGGCACTTAAATAAAGAAAAATCTATCAATGATGGCTTGCCAACAATAAAAGTGACTCACCAACAATAGAAGTGATTCACCAACAATAGAAGTGATTCACCAACAAGAAGTGAACTGTGAGTGTGACTCACCAACAATAAGCTGCACGACAGCTTCCTTCATGTGACTCCTCAGTTTGGGAATGAAGAGTCTGTATCGCCCAGCGTCTGACGACCTTGAATGATTGATTGAACATTTTATTAACAGTTTTCATAATCGGTACTGTTCAAGGAAATTACAGATCAATGCAAAAACTGCTAAGACGATGAAAGCAGAAATAGCATTAAGACTCGTTTACGTACCTCACCCTGAAGAGTTTCAGGGAGACGTTTCCGTTCTTCAACTCATCCTGGAACAGCGACGTCCTTCCACGGTAAGACAGATCCTTCATGTCCAGAACCTCTCGGCCGTCTCGCCAGAGGTGAACGTGGTTCCTCGTGTTCTGATTGGACGACGGGCCTGGCTTCGTCCACTCCACTGTCATGCGGACGACGCTGGACCGAGGCTCCAGGCGACAGGGTAAGAGGACATCTTGTCCGGGTGTTGCAAAGATGATGTTCGAGGGACACACAACATGAGGCTCAGCTGTGGGAAAAACAAACATTGATTCATTTTTTTTGACACTCATAACTCCACACTTGGGGGATTACTCATAACTCATAAAGTCCTAGTGGTTTCACGTGCGGTCAAGGATAGCTCGGGCTTGAGTGGATGAATATAAAAATGTTCAGTGCCATATATGTTTTTACAAAATATGTTTGACGACTTTAGGTGGTCCAAAGGTATCCACACCCCCATTTCCATCAAGGGTTCATCTGTTGACATAGTTGATAACTTTAAATTCCTGGGCATACACATCATGGACACACTCACGTGGTCACTCAACACTCTATATTCTGTATTTATACATATGACAAATAAACCTGAACCTGATGGATCTTAAATGGGCTAATGCCTTCATTCAATTCACAAACATACAGTTTATTCTACAATGTAGACACGTTTATAGTTATACTGGTGATTTCTTAGTAATGGAAGAAGGCAACAGATTAGAATTTAAATAGTATACTCAAAGGTGTTTACTTACCAGTAAATGAAGGAGGCAGCCATGTCAGCAGATAAATTAGACTGCAGCATATTAAGCGATGATAAAAACAACACGATGGTGTGTCATCCATGACAGCCTCTGGACAAGTAAAACAGTTAACCCTAGAACACTAAACCCATCATCAGTAAAGACAATAATGAAAATGTAATATATTCCATGAAGAATATTTCTCACCCAGGGTTTAGTGTTCTAGGGTTAAATAAATGCTGTTGCTGGTTATAGAGGTCAATTTGAGGCTGTGCAGCGGCTGCAGCCTATTGGACCATCACTGCATTTCCCTCTTTACTAATAAGTACTGCACTCCTCTAACTAAAACATTGTTTCTATATGGACACAGCAACAATGACTGTGGGAGGATACTGTTGGCCTACTCCTACTGTGATAGGCTGCATGATCTGATAGAAAGTCAGAAATGCAGAGCAGGTTTCAAAAACAAACAAAGGGGAATATACTGTGCAGGTGTTGTTTCCTGTAACCTGTAGTCACTGTGCACTGACTTATTATCTTGGAGTTCTGCCAGGAATGTCCAGCATTCTTCCTTATTAGAAAGAAAGTGTTGAAGGATTAAAATACACACTGGTTTAAACGGGGGATTTGTTAGAGAGATCAAGAGATAATGAAGTTGGAGCGCTGCCAGACACTGACAGTATAGCTTTCTTATCAAAGATCACTTAGATTAGAGTATAATCTTAACTTCATTTCTAATCACAAATGGTCCCCCCCTAATTCTGTGGGTACAACTTGTGTATAAAGCAGATTGTTTGTAGTGTAGTGTACCATCCTCTTCCCTTAAGTTGCTCTGTGTTATAAATATGGACAGATCAGCTTTCTTCCAGTGCGTGCGTGCGTGCGTGCGTCTGTGCATGCGTGCGTGGTGCATGTGTGTGTGTGTGTGTGTACAGTACAGTAACTCAGATTAAATTCTGGTAAGACTTGTTATGCATCCCATATTCATAATGCATTATAAAAATACTTTCGAAAACTCTCCCCCTCTCATGCAAGTAATTGACAATATGTAAAGTCTGTTACCTGGGTCCGGCTATGTTCCTCTATGGTATGGTCTATGCCAATCAGACAGAGCAGCTGATTCCCAACTCCTTTACTCCTTGATGACATCACCTGACTTGAGTAACCCAAACAATGCTGTCCAACGTTAGCAAATGTCCTAATTTGATCGCGACGTACCTTGTATATACCTCTCCCCATTATCCAATTGTGACGTATTGGAATGTAACAATAGGCCATAATCTTTGTCGAGTGTGTGTGTGTGTGTGTGTGTGTGTGTGTGTGTGTGTGTGTGTGTGTGTGTGTGTGTGTGTGTGTGTGTGTGTGTGTGTGTGTGTGTTGTTGATTATGTTCTTTGTATGTCAGTTGATACCATCAATGATAAGGGCTACCAACTAAACCCTAAGAGAAGCTCTCGTCATCCTGCTAAATACCTACAGTAACCGACACTGACTTCGCTGATGACATCGTGCTTATCATTCAATCATTGGAATACACTCAGGCTCTCCTTTAGGCTCTTGAGCAGGCCTCCAACTGTCTTGGTCTTTATCTCAACGAGACGAAATCTGAATACGTAAATATATGCAAATCCAACAATAACCACATTATAAAAACACTTAACACTCCTCTGAAACAGATTGATGAGTACAAGTATTTGGGTTTAAATATATCTTCTTCCCAAAAGGACTTTCAAACTAGGAAGGGTATGGCCTGGTCAGCCTGCAATGACATGCATAAGATCTGGTCATCCCAGCTGGACAAACAGTTGGATGGCACTTACACCCGCCTTCTAATGAGACCACAAAATCCTTCTTGGAAGAGCCAATAATCGATAAATCTACAAACAAAGAACACGGTTTGACAGCCACTGCTACAGAGCTGACAATGAGGTTACAGTATATCTTCCCTTCTTCTCTGAAATCCTGCCTCAAAGCAGACCAGAAGTAGAAAACTGAATCCCTGATGTCAAC
>OOFJ01117864.1:0-13912 GCA_900323375.1 Benthosema glaciale | reverse complement strand
TACAGATCGAGGCACAAGTGTACAATTCTTAGTTTATATAATTTGATTCTTATTCTTATTTTATTTTAAACGTATTATGCATGGCAATTTTTTAACGAAATATGCATGATATAATTTTTAAGGATTTAAATAAACCCCATTAGGAATGCAATTACCCAACACAAAACTGAATGAAGATAACTAAGATTTAATTAAGAAAGAAAAAAAAACATAGAAAGAAGAAAAGGAGAAGAGAAGATGAGTCAGGTCAGGTGGGGTGGTTTGCAGGAAATAGACGTCATGAAAGCGTTCCATTTGTGACACAGGTGAAAAGCTGCCCTTTATGCAAAATGTGATCTTTTTCTAACAAGAAAAGACAGATCTGTATCTCTGTTCGTCTTTTCAAAGACTCCCCTCAGGCCGGGAGGGACAGAGTCTATTTTAAGTGTCTTTTCACTAGCGGTATAGCAGGTGATGACTGTTCTGGAGAACTAGTTTGGTGCCTCGTGTGGCGAACAGTTTGAAAAGCAAACAGGAGGACTTTTGACGTGACATATTCTTCCCTTTTGTCCCGAGACTATTTATTTATTTGTTTTAGGACCGAACACACTGACTAAAGATGAAGTTCTGCACTTGAAACACATTTTTTTTTCCTTTAAAAAAATGTTTTATATTTTTATTTTTTCACCGAAAATCTCCCCACTAATCAGAATGAAATAAATGGTGTCTACAAGAAATAGTGTTTTATTTTTGCTGGGAATAGTCAGAGCTGAAAAGTAAAATTTTGTGTTAAGCAGCAACAATGCGCTAGATTGGCTGTTCAAGGTCGGTGGGCCCACTGGGCTGTGTGAGGTCAGGTGGAGGTGATTCTGGTGGAATAAAAGATGTGATGTCCACCATCCAGGATTGATTTGTTTTCATTCTGCATGCATAGCGTCAGATGACAAAAGAAAAATGAAATACACACTGGTGGATTCTCTCACCCATTTGCTTACTATGTGGGTCAAAAATAATGTGCTTGTTACTGCCTGACTCTGGGCAGGGTAGGCTGCTGGGAATAGGCCAATATAACAGCATAAAACTGCCCATAAATGGCCCAAATCTTGTGTGCGCGTTATGTGCGTGTACAAAGATTTGCACGTGTCATGCATGTGTAGGGGGGCCCTTCCAACTTCAGTGCCCAGGGGCCCTCAGAGGTCTTAATCCGGCCCTGCTAGAAACTGTCCTGGAATCAGCATAGTGGAGTTACAAAGGATGTGACTCCAGCAACGACATATTGTATATGCCAATATGTCCATTGGTCCTCTAATCTAAGGCCACCATGATCTACTGTATGAGTAGGCTACATCAACCCAAGTACACCCGCAGGACATGAGGCTGTATGTTCCAACCAAGCAGGGAGGCATTCGGACCCATATAAGCCCAAATCGGTCAACTCTACACTTCCAACAAGTAAAAAACCCGCAAAAAGCTGACCTGACAACAGTGATTAGTGCATAAAGGCGCTATATTATGTAAATGCACCATTTATGCATTCAGAGCATTTATTTATGCATTTATTCTTTATAATACCGCAGAGTTCTATCAGAGTTAGGAAAAATTATGAAAAGCCTTTTTTTTATTAATGTAATTTTGTACAGTCTGTATGGTAGAGTATGTTAATACAATAATTGGTGGTTGTATTTGATATGCCTACTTTTCTATTAAGACATTTTGATAGTGTCAAAGGTCATGTTTCAACTAGACACAGGATCTGACAGCAATGTTGAACTGACGGTCAAATTACGCCTGAGCAAGCAGGCAGGCTCCATGAGCTCAATGGTACTTAAAACAAATGTCAGCAGGAAAACAGGGTTCAAATCCAAGGTAGAAGAGGAAAGTTACATAGTGCTGATACTGTATATCTCTTAAGAAAATCTCTTCCATCTATAATGTGAGAATTGAAACCTTTGCAGTTGTTGTTATGCTATTTCTGCCATTTTGCTCTGCTGTCTTTTTGATTTGTTTGCCTCTTCAGCATCCTGAACGAGGCGAGCTCAGATTCACATGTATTACCTGAAGGACCAGTCGGAATACTGCTCAAGGAAGAGACCCTGCTAGAGACGTGTTAAGAGGAATGTTCGAGCCTATCCTTTTCACAATCTATCTGCCTTAGCTCTTAGGTGTCTTATTTACAGCGAAGAGTGTTATTTGTGTGGTTGCCTTAAAGGCAACCAGACTATAGTAATTGACCAACTTTATTATTTATTTGTTTACTTTTTCCGACTTTTTAGGTTTGGGTTAGGTTGTGTCATGTGGGTCAAAACATCATCATTATCATACATCATCATCATCATCACTTACATCTGTACAACTTACTTAAATTGCGCCTTTCTAGTTATATTAATTTCAAATAGAAAGATTCAACAATGCCTACTAAAATATGTGAGCACATCGATAATGTAGGCCTGCTGAAACGTCAACAGCTGAGTTGTTTTGTCTTGCAAACCGGTTAATATTGTTTGGTCTGTGACGCCTCAAAATTTGCCAACAATGTCAGCTGTGTAGCACATTAACGGCTGTGATGCTTCTACATTTGGCCCGCGGGTTCACATCTGCATCCCTCCTTTACTGTTTCTAACTGTCACCATGAAAACTTATGTCGGGTAGAAAGAAACAAGAAACTAATTTCACATTTTTGGAATGTTTTTCCATAAATTATTGCCCTACTACCCCATCTCCAAGAGTGTCGCTCAAAAGTAACGAAAATAGCAGACCAACAAGCTCACAACTGAGCTAGTAGATTGGCTATTCTCAATAAATGATTTTTATTTATAATAAAAAGTTTTCACCCGACAGCGACAACATTAATATACGGTATATTATACCGCAGTTTATGTATTTTCATATTGTATTGAAAATGTGTAAAGCTCCTTGAATTGTCTTATTGTTGAAAAGTACTATACACATGTAGCCATGCCCTGGTTGTTTACATTCTGCATAAACATCTGTGAGAATCTGTGCTAAATGTTGCACTGTGTTCCTTATTATTCAGTTGTTCCAGTGTTAATGTTGTTTGATTTGTATTTAATTGAGATTAATTCAGTTAGGGTTCAATTAAGTAACATTGACCAAAATAAGTTCAGTTCCACAATCATAAATAATATGACCACCACAGCTCCACTGTCTGTACATGTCCATCTTTGTGTTCTTAGATTCACAAGTATCCCATGGTATTTTCTTGACAAAATGCCTCGCTAAATGCAATCGTGTTATAATCTTCTTACTGCTCACGCGTAGCACATTGTTATTCATGTCAGGCAATCTGATTCAGGGCAAGCGAGTGATGCCACAAAAGCCAGGTCTCTTTTGCAAAACCCTTTGTCACACTTTGTTGTGAACTATAATGGTTGCCATTTATTTAGCACATTCTGAGTATGTTTTATTGATTTTGTGCACTTGCTCACTCTATACCTGAAAGACATGTTCAGGCATGATGTTCGGGGTCAGTGCAGCACTTTTAACTGCTTGCAACCTGGCGTCACATAATATGTCATTGTCAAAAAATGTTGACATTCTCTAGTCTAGAAGCTTTCTGAAGCTTTTAGCACATTGTGGTCATAGGCTTATTTTATGACACCATTGTACAAAAGTCGCAAATTGAGCAGAGCTTTTAACCCATTTAGGACTGAGATTGATTCTAAAAACGCCTTCTAAATTCTGACCTAAGTTTTCTGAAAAACTGTATGTATTCATAAATTACAAATTACATAATTACATTATGCTGCTATACTGTACATAGCAACAGGAATGCCAAAAAAAAAAAAAGGTTCCCATCTTGAAGGGTAAAAACACCAAAAGTGGTTTGTGTTTTATCCTCTGACAGATATCCAAACGTCACATGCATTTTTGCCAATAAAAAAAACACCAATCAACACCAAAACAATCTAGAAACAAAATGAAGGTCATCCCACAGCAACAATATACAGCGTAAGCAAAACCTGGAAAAGGATGCAAATAATCCTAACGCACAGCATATTATTGTGTCTGTCGGGTGGAAACCTCACATGTCCCAAACTGTTACTTTTCAGGATTCACTGATGAGCCGTTAATAATAATAATAATAATAATAATAATAATAAAAAAACAAGATAAACACAACAGATTAAAATATGGATATAAGAAGTTTCTCTTCCCAACAGCAACGATGTATGAGCATATCTCTACCTGCAAGAGAAAGAAGCACGCTTACCTGTATTTGCACCTGTGCTCCTCAGATCCTGCACGTCAACACTCCTGTGTGTCAACTCTTGGCTCATCAGACGACACTGTGACACTGTGACACAGTGTGAAGGTGTTGCTATAGAGGGCGTCTTTCCACAAAGCAAGAGTTTCTAGTTCTCTATCTATTTGCTCTTTTACAGTCGACGTGATCCGTGGGGCAGATACAGTACAGGACTCCAGGCAGGCCTTAATTCCCTCCCCTCCTTGGGTTTCAAACGTTTCCCCTTTTTGATGACAGATCAGGGAATGCAAGGTTCCAGGAATGTGGATGCTGTCGGACGGTTCGTTGCCAACTGTGCGGTGAGTCCAACTCACTCTGCAACCTGCCTGCATGTCATTTACCGGTACCTACAACAGAGACAAACTTCAATCAGAATGAGATCATCATGCGTGCACCGTAAATAAACAACATGGAAATGCAGCATTTGTTGTGGTGTAGCCATGGTGTAGGTATGGCATTAATTATTCATCTTACCGTAAGTCTTAAGAGTTATTTTTTTTAAGATTCTCACACCACGCAAATATGCACATACACATGCACATGCAGGCATGTTAGCATGCATAGAAGAAAACAATAACAGCAGCAGAACACTGTTTTAATGGGCCTGGGGCCCTCTCTAGTCTCTACCACCCCTGGAGTCCCTATTCTGGGACAAACATTGGTCCATAATAGCAGATGTACAAGCTCACATGCACTGCTCCGGTTTAACCGCTTAGTCCCCCAGGGTTCTATAACACAATCTAAGCATTTAGGAGCCACTCTTATCCAAAGAGACTTACAATAAGCAAGGAGAATGCAGCCAGACAGTGTCGTGCCTCAAGAATCTAGGATAGCAGGTAAACCATATAACCAGTAGCCTCTGTCTAAACAAAATGGAATCTAAATAACAATCTGTGCATTCAAACTGGATCATGCCAGGTATATAGACCTAGTATATATACCTGGCATATCTCTCTATATAACGTAGCATACATTCTTAACATTTACGATCAAGAAAAATATCTACAGTGTAAACTAAAGCCTACCTGTGAAAGCTCACAACGCTTACGTGGAGTCCCCCAGGGGTCTATACAAGGCACCCTCTCTTTTCCCACTGCACTCAATGTCTTCGCCAAAATAGCTGATCTACTTTGTACAAGCTCACAACTCTTGTAGATCAGCTGTTTAGGCCAAATGTTCATCTCACAATAGGGACACAGGATAAAAAAATGCACAGATTTCCTTTGCAGAAATATCTAGATTCTATAGCTTATAATAACAGCAGGAGGGAAGAAGGTTTGTGCAACTGTCACTAAAATATTCACCACCCTACTGTACCTTAATAACCAATAATAGTTTCCCACTTCAATATTTAGGATCCTGGAGTATATTTAATGATCCTCCACTTTGGGGGTTTAAGGTTTGAGGAGTGTATTTGCCTAGCCTGGCTAATAAACCAGACTAATATCATGCCAGCTATAGCCCACAGGCACCTGGGGATCAAGTTCCCTTCTTGATGTCAATCACTCAAGTCACCTACATTCAAGTGCCAAAAATAGTTTTGTTTGTCTACACTGCACCGCCTTTGTGCATGTGTACTGGAAACCCCATGGTGTAGGTATGTCATTAATTCTTCATCTTACCGTAAGTCTTACGACGTGGTTGCCAGGTAAGTCCCTCTGAATGAGGGACATTCCACTGGTACATTGCGTTAATTTCACATAATCACAGGCAGTCAAAGTCAAGATTTGTACAAGATAATGTACAGTATGAGGCAAACTCTTCAATTCATAGACTGACTATACAACAAACAAATCACACCTGTGTGAAGTGAGCGGTGGAACTACTGTATACCCTACTGTAATTGTTATACTGTACTGAACTCCTGTACAGATACACTCGTGCTAAAAAAAAAAGCTGGCTGTTACACAAAAAAATCAGCTTCCCATCATGCACCTGTGGACAGTGTGAAGCTCAACAGCGCTACTTTCTCACCTGTTGGTACCCTAAACAGACAGGCATAGGGACACAGACATAAGGACACACAAAGCTACATGATGGAGACGGTGTGCCCACCGTTCAAACTGGGAGGTGGGGGGGGGTTCCTCAGCAAAATGTGTTAATAAAGTATCACACTCATTTTCACTACTTCATTTATAATTAAGTATTAAAGACAGATGTAAAATTTTACGCATCTGCTATTTCTGAGCATTTTCGAAAATCTTGATATTTTTTTTTTACTTTATAATTAATATAATTATTCTTTTAACACAAATCATATTCAGGTGAAGGTTTGCAGCCAGATACACGCTAATTTGGGGGTCCTTAGCATGAAAATAATACATTGGTTGCATTAGAACACAAGTTCCTTTTCCCTATAGGCCTAAGGGCCAAAGTTGAGGAGCTTTCCGAGGGCCTTGGGGTGCGAGCGGGCACAAAAAATGTAATCCTTCAGTCACTGTTGTATCTCTGATGGGATATCACACATCATGAAGCTTAGGCCCAAACCATACCAAATGATTCACCATGCAACACCTTGCAACCAAACGGTTGTGAGTAGTTGCATGTACTGTACTGTAGTTGCATTATCCCCAAAGGCAGTTGCAAGGAATTGCATTGCTGTGCACTGCAGTGACAGATCAACCCCTCCCAAGGCCCTCCTGGTGCTACATCAAAACTCCCCATCCACACGCGCTTCGTGATTTGCACGTGCATAACACAATCAACAATGCCAATTTTTGCATTTGTGCGCCCAGTGAATGAATGCAAGTGCATTCTGCGCACAGCCGCGTGTGTAGCCAGTGCTTAGGGCAATGGTTTTCAACAGAGTTACACAGGGCTGGGCAAATCTTTCTGTTATATTGTAGGAGAACTGTAGACAAAAACACCACTACAAGCTTGTAGATCGTCAATTTTAGGGTGGTGGGGGAAAAACAAAGTACAGAGTGAAAGGTCAAGTATTGATGGTTTAAGTGGTTAAATGTCTCAAAGTACACATGAACATGAATCCTATATATACTGTACACAACACTGATGATGGTGCTGTCAAACAAGTCTATGAAGCTCTATATATGAACAAGTTTAATCAAGTTTAATTTCATATAAAATGTAGTGGGGGTCCCTGCTTCATATCTCTCTGCTAAGGGGTCCTTGGTTTGAAAAACGTTGAAGACCCCTGGCTTAGAGCAATGGTTCTCAAACTTTCAAGGTCTCGCCTTAACTCTTTAAATATATAAATGGAACCGAATGGAGCCGTTTATATACTGCCACAGTTACAGACTTGTGAGGGTCAATTTAGACCCCCCTAAAAGAAACTGTGAGTCCCTGAATCCACTCTGAGAACCCCTGGCTTAGAGAGAGTATACAATCTGGTGTTGATATGATGTGATAAGGACATAGTAATCATTTTATCTGGTGTTGATGTGATGTGATAAGGACATATAAGTTTGGCTGTTGTCTCGTATAACCCGATAAATTGTGTGGAGTTATCATAACAGGTGCTGCCCAGACCGTTGGAATCTTCACACTTACACAGACAGGTGTCCTTAAGGCTACAGTGTGCGTGCGTGCGTGTGTGCGTGTGTGTGTGTGAGTGCGTGCGCATGTGTGTGTGTGCGCACGTGCATGCGTACGTCTGTACGTGCGCACAGTATGCACTCATGTTCAGCAGACTGTAGAAACACTGCACACCGCACAGCAGTATGTCTTTACATGCATTTAGCTGGTGCTCTTAAACAGCATGTATAAACTATACTGTACAGCAAAATGTCTAAATCAGTAACAATTCAATTCCAGCAATTGCAGGTATGGAATACCGGACCAGTAACCTTGGGAACCAGCCATGATGCCCTATAGGGCAGCATATCTCTGGAGCATATCTCCTGTGGCTGTGTGAGGCAGCTTGATGTACAAGTACGCCCTGTAGACAAGACGCTAGTGCAGTATGTCACAATATCCACAATACATCTCCCAGCCATGAGGTATAAGTAAACCCCCTGGACATGATACAGCCCTTGATTCAGAGTGCAAAGCACGGAGGCATTCAAATTATACAGATTCAAATTAGGGTTCAATTTTTGGTTTTACCCCGGCCCCTGGCCTCCCAATCTCAGGGTGGACACTCTAATCACTGGAGCTGGTAAAACCATAATGCTGTGACGACATTACTGTCACTCTGTCTGGAATGAACGCATGCAAAAGAAGGCAATGTGTCCACAGAAAGCTTTTTATGAGTGGAGGAGAGCTTGTCGTAGCATTCAAACACATCATTTAATGGTGTCCGCAACATTCAAACCTATCAACCGTACCTGTAATCGCCATCTGCGTTATTATGACAAATTGCTTGACTTCACGTAAATATGGACTTCTCACGGTTTCAACAACAGGTTGAAAATTACTGCATGCGTTGCATGCGTTGTCTAAGCTCTCCATCTGCTCTGCTGCTGGGAGGAGGAGTGCTCAAGCATGCCTTTACCACAGAAATGCTTGTGAGAAAAGAAGGCTTTCTGTGTTCAAACTATATTTTGTGTGGATACAGCCCCTAAGGGCATTGCTCCCTGGCTTTGTTTCCCTATGCTTGTCTCCGAAGTGCAGATTTACGTTCTTGCTCCGTGAACGGAATAGAGGACATAGACAGTTGCTTCTCATAGCAGCTGGTCGCAGGAGGGTGCCGGACCACTCAGATATCCTGTCCTCCCACCCTGGCCTCCCCCCTGTTACAATAGCCTTGGCATCTCATTCCGAGGTATAAAAAGCCCGCCGGTGGTCATAGCTTCATTGGTGGGTTCATATTTTTAGGTTGAATTGT
This sequence comes from Benthosema glaciale, assembly GCA_900323375.1. Taxonomy (NCBI): domain Eukaryota; kingdom Metazoa; phylum Chordata; class Actinopteri; order Myctophiformes; family Myctophidae; genus Benthosema; species Benthosema glaciale. The sequence continues at coordinate 4,883 of OOFJ01117864.1, read as the reverse complement.
GTTTGCAGAGCAAAGATCCTACAATAAGGAGGTGGAATCGATGTTTAAGCAAGTAGGGAAAGACCAAAAGCAAGTGAGTACAGCACTTGATACTGACTGTGACGCTGTGTTGATTTGCATGTGGATATCTGGGCATTGCATTAGAACACTAATTTTAACCCATTTTAACGTGGGGATCAGGGACCCCGGGTGGGTCCTTGATGGAGGTTCAGGCGGTCTCCAGGTGTGTGGTAACACGCACACGCACACGCACACACACACACACACACACACACACACACACACACACACACACACACACACACACACACGTATATTATTCATCATTCTGCAAATCAAATAAATAAAATAAAATTAATCAAAAAAGACAATAAAAAAAAGAATAATTTAAAAAAAATAACTACCTTATGCAAGGATACTTTTTTCCTGTGCTTTCTCTCATGGTCGCCCGTCTGTTTTGGTTTTGTCTCATCATGCAGCCCCCCAAGGAAATGCTAGCCGTCACGCAACAGCAGCAGCACCTGCAGAAACAGAGAGACGTCCTGGCTTACAGGATGAACAAGCTGACCGCCAAGCAGCAAGACATTGCAGTTAAGTCAATGAGACTACCTAACTGTAAATCACTGGTTCGGGGTCCGCAGGTGTGTCTGATGGGGGCTTCCGGCCATGGCACCCATGAATATGTTGTTACTTTATAGCACCTTTTTGTCATATGAATTATGAACGGTATGTAAATGTTTCCCCCAAAGATACAATACGGTATGTTACGATGAAAACTGGAGTGAATATTTGTTTCCATTAGGACAGATTGAAAATAACATTTATACTTGGCGTAGCACTTAAACCCCAGCGTTCCTATTCTGGGGGGAACATTGGTGAAGAGACTTGGTGTACCGCACCTGCACCAAGTACAGTTGGGGTCGGTTTTACTAAAGGATAGAGCAGGGCCTAAAGTGGTTAAACTGAAGTGACATTGATAAATGCACTTTGAGAAGCCCTGAACCAGACTAGAGAACGTGCTTTGTCCAGTTTCACTGTTATCTCTGTACCTACAGTACAGTTTATTTTGACATGCCTGAAAGTAATATCATTAATTCATTGTGAGTTTGTTTCCGTGTCTGTTCATCATCATGTACCGTCAACTTCATGTTGGCACACAGAAACATGTGACCCGGGCACCAGCCCTCCCACAATTAATGTCATTCAGTATGTCGTGTTACTTCCCACTAGCATGGCATGTTTGCTATGAAAAGGTCTAATGTCTAATTTAATTCATGCTTTACTATTTATTATACACTGTTGTTGTGCAGCAGCAAGCATCAGGTGAGGCATAAATCAGGCTTGTTGCAACATGGCCGTGCATGTCGCTGGACAAAAATAACCTATATGTTTACGAGTACCCGCCCGGCGCCCATGCACCACTCTCTCCTCCAACTATGTCTGTTGGGTTTGGTGTGAATGAATGGCGTACGTGCCAGCGTCATCGACATTCAGCTGACCCGCAGTGGCGACAAAATGACAATGAACCATGCAGAAACACCAGTTGTCCTCCGTGTACCGATTGAAGGTCATCCATTTACTCACCGGCATCATTGTTCAGGTGTCAGCCTGGTGTTAGCCAATTTGAGTGTGACGGCAGGTCACACTCAAATTGATTCAGCACAGATGGTTCCAAGACATACAGATGGAAACTGAAATGCAGCACACAGAGAAAGTAGGCTACACACAATATTGTGTAAATGAACTCTGTGGCCTGGCTTTAGCGAGGTCACAACAAAGGGGAAACAGACAGAGGGTATGGGGGGATTTTTATTAACACATATGGTGAAAATTTAAAGTAAAGCAAGGAATGTAGTTTCCAACATAAACAGACATGCTGCCCAATTTAACTTGGGCTGACAAAGGCAATCAAACAAACTCTTACAGCTAGCCCGTGGTGGAGGGGAGAGGAATGAAGAGGGAGACGCTAGAATAATGGGAAATTGGGAAGGGCAGGTCTTTTATACTCTGTGGGGAGACAGTGGCCAGCTGTGTCTCCCCTTCCCCTGATTACCTCTGACTCCACCTTCCAATCAGCACTGCAACAGAGAACATGAGACTGGCAAAGAAGGGACCTTCACAATCACAGACAGGATCACTCACTATTTTCAGGATTCAAATTAAAAAAAAATGCAAAAATAGCAGATGTACAAGTTCAAAACGCATCGCCATGCGCCGTGTTTTGAGCTTGTATATTTGCTAATTGTTCTTGTGACACTAGCTGTAGCAAGCCGGGCATATTGGGGCATTAGTTTAGTAATCACATCCATGTGAAGTGATCAGGGGCACTCTTCATATATATCATATATCATATCATATGGTGGTGCATTTATGTACAATGACATCATCTCATTCCGGCCATTTAGAATTTGCATCCCCAACACCTTCATCTTCAATGTTTGTGTTTATGCAATGTTTGTGTTTACCCAAAGCTGGCCATTCATTATCAATGTTATGGCATTTAATGTTTAGGACAAGTTTGAGTTTGTTTACACACTCCCTCAAAGCTGGACATAGGGGCCTCAAAAATCACACCCGTGTGAAGTGATCTCTTATCATCATACATCATCTCATCCCGGCCAATCACAATCTACGCCTTCACTTTTCTGTCCTTACAGTGATTTTTATCCTCAATACGTACCGTGATCTGTTTGTGCGAGTGAGCGTGCATGTGTGTGCTTGCGTCACATGCTCATTCATACCCTCACACCTTGCTTTGTATGTATCCCATGGCAGAAAAAGACAGAGGCGTTCAAAGAGAAGCTTAAGAAGAAGTACAAGGAGATGCGGAGGGTTCTGGACGAGGACCTGAGGGTCACGCTGACCCACCTGGACATGGAGCAGGAGGCCTGCAAGACGCTGGTGGAGGAGAAGATGGAGCAGTGCTACACCCTGAGCCAGGAGCTGGAGCAGCGCATCTCCAACACCAGCGCCCAGCTGGAGACAGAGCAGCTCAGCGCTCAGGTGAACGTCACGCCGTCACACAGGGGCGGCGGTGGCTCAGGGGTAGAGTGACTTGCCGGTTCGAAACCGGGCTCCCCCAGAGTTAGTGTCGATGTGTCCTTGAGCAAGACACTTAACCCCTAAATTGCTCCTGATGTGCTAGTAGGTGCCTTGCATGGTTTCCGCTGCCATCAGTGTGTGAATGGGTGAACGTAATGCACAATCTATGTAAATTAAGCGCCTTGGATGAAGGCGCTATATAAATGCACCATTTACCATTTACAGTAACATTTACGCGGTTTGTTGCTTCATGTCCATTGCGTCCCTCTCCTGACAAGGGAGAGTTACCACTTTTCAACCTCTCTTCTTATAATTGGTCCTCACTAATGTTCATGATAAAATACCACAATTGTTTTCTACTCAGTCTCAGTCTGTGTCTCATAGGAGGGCTGTGGTGCAGGTGTTTTTGATGAGTCCATCATGGTTAAAATGGAGGTGTGGTCTTGGGCGTGTTGTCACGCTTTCCGCTAAATTGCTATTTTTGTCACTCACATTTGGGAAAGCGGTAGTGGAATTTAAAAGCACCTGTTAAGTCTGCCAAATCAGTTTGTGGAGCGCGCGCCGCGCTAACCACAAAGCTGGTTAGTCAGTTTGGATGATCGGAAATTACAGCTGAGGGAAGAGGGAAATAGTGTGCATAACACCATGTCCTTCACATTTGAAATGTTTTCATTAAACATAATTAACGCATGTATATAACTGTAATGTTTTTGTTTTGTTTAACTTTTCCTGTACAGAGTGCTGAAATGGAGAAGAAGTAAGTATGAGGACTTTGCTGACTTTGTGTATAGGGCCATCTTGACACTTGCATTTAATATTAGAGCAGAATGTGTTTAGCTAAATCTACAGTAGGCCTATGCTTACACAAGTGACTAAGATTAAGATAATTAAGAGCATTTTTGCCAGTAGACGTAAGCCAGTGATTTACAGTAAGAGATACAGATCAAGCTGAGTCGATCAGATATTCTCTCCATAGCCATTTTAGACTTTTGTTTCTAAGAGGAAACAGGTTTAGTAACGTAAGTTTCTTGACAGATACAATCACAACCAACCCTTTATCTGTTTACATGACAGAGACTGCTTTGTTGAGGTTGTGAACGAGCATAATGGAAACGTTCTCTCATTATGAATTCACGGAAGGACTAAAATAACAACATTGCCATTGTGTCTTTATGGTGGTGTAATTGCCAAATGGTTGATACTATGCAACACAACAAAGGGGATCTACCACCGCGCCTCAAGCCTAAAACGGCCGGTTCCGGTGCGTCACAGGTAAAGGACATCAGTATGGTGAAGGAGGAGAGGACACTGGAGCATCACGGACAGTTTAGGCCTTTTATTAGGTGCAAAATATACAAAACTTTACTAAAGTTTCGACCTAAAAGGTCTTCATCAGAGTCATAAGGGAGGCAGCATGTAGAGAGAGCCTTATATACATATTAAATTAGGGCTGGGCTGTCAATAAGCCAATGGCAACTGGTTGATATTATGCTTCATGATCTAGAATCAGGTTTACCTGGTTGACATGATCAGAGTTGACATTTCATACAGATAGTGAACACATCAGGATTGTTTCAGTGTTGCTACACAACTGCGCTGTACAAAACACCATGAGTCATCCATCGTGACTCAACATAACAGCTATCTACACTACAGTATCGCTCACTTATTAAAGTGTAGTGACATTGGGCTTGTTAATTTTCTGTTGTCGCCTGTAAATATTGGTAGTAGTTAACGTTGCGGTTTTCCGAGCTTAATTGTGCAGTGCTTATGCTAGCTTCCTAATGTTGTTTAAACCAGTGGTTCTCACACATTTTCATGTCAAGGACCCCCCCCCACAC
>OOFJ01117863.1:0-19685 GCA_900323375.1 Benthosema glaciale | reverse complement strand
CAGTATTTTAGTATTATGGATTGAATTGCTCACACACACACACACACACACACACACACACACACACACACACACACACACACACACACACACTTACAAACTTAAGAATATGTATTTCTTAACACATTGACTCCCAAAGGAATCAATAATAAACATCGCTTCACTGCCGCAGTGAATGTGTTAACTGCCACAGTGTCACGAAAACGGCTATAACTCATCATCTTTTTTCTCTTTACGTTTTCTTGTGCAGAATGCCGTTTACAAAGGGGAGTATTCATCCACACACTCGACTGTTCGAATGTTTTGGGAGGTCTTCCATGACTTTTCTTTGGAGAAAAAGAAACAGTTTTTATGTAAGTGTTGATTACTTTATTGTTTCACTTTACTAATGTCCATCCTCTTTGTCTCCCTCTCTGAGGCTCTACTGAGCAGTGTTTCTCAGTCCTAAATGTCTGCGACCCACATGCTTGTTCAAGCGACTACCGGTAGTTGTTCTGTTCTGGGGATCTTAATCACCACACTGTCTCACCTCCTCACCAGTGTTCCTCACGGGCAGCGACCGGATCCCCATCCACGGTATGGAGAGCCTGCGCATCGTCATCCAGTCCACCACAGCAGAGGAGGCGTACCTGCCCGTGGCCCACACCTGCTACAACCTGCTGGACCTGCCCCGCTACCAGACCAAAGACACTCTCCGGTCCCGCCTCACGCAGGCTGTGGAGCAGTACGAGGGCTTCAGTCTGGTCTGAGTCCACCAGCCCAGTGGGCTCTGTAATGCACACAGAATAACTCTTTCCTACTTCCGGAACCCCTTCCCTAGTTCATATCAGGTGATGGCGATGATAATAATTAAGCTTCTGTTCCATTTTGTGTAAAGTGGTTCTCAAGCCTTTTAATTTTAAGGACCCCCATGACTCTGACGGCTTAGAAATGGAACTGGTCTGTTTGACCAAAATGGAACAGAGCCTTAGTTAGTATCATCGGTAACACCTGTGAAGGGGCCGGAAGTAGGACGAGTCATTCCACGTGCGTAGAGCCTATTCTACTGCTGCTGCTGCTAACCTGAGTGAAAGGGTGACCTGTAGGCCTGTGGGTGAAAGCATACTGAAATCTTGTGGTGTGTCTCGGCCATGATGCGGTACAGATGCAGCTCCCTGCAATGGGTCAGTTTCTTCAGTTTGCTGAACTCTGCTGTCTGCCCTCCAAAGGCAATCAATAGCAAATTAGTTTGTGTTGCAATTGTCAAAAGATTACGTTTAGAGTTTAGATTTTTTTTATAGACAAATATTATACCTTTTTATAAATGACAAAACAACATACTCTATAATAGACTATAGTACCAATGATACTTTTGTTGGGACTGGAGATGAACTCTGCAGTTGTTTTTCTCAGTTACCGCTCTTTGAGCGCGTTGTGCTTGTGCTGCCCTTGGGGGACCCCCTACAGGTCTGGAGAGGACCACTCGTGTGTGGTCGGTGGCTTGTCTCACCAATGCTAAAATGCACTTTATTTTGTAAAACCCTGTGTGAATGCCAGAGACGTTGGCTGGGTGTTGGGTTTGTGTACCCTGGGTATGTAGGGTTCCTTTATATGTTGTGTGTGACTCCCACACTCTCGCATACTAATACATTTTAAAGGAGATGCTGTTTCAGGTCTCATTGGTCTTCATTGGGAATGAAAGAATGAGGAACAAGACGAGACCGAGACGTTTATGCATTCTATTTAAATGTTATAATTGCGACTGTCAGTCAGTGTGTGAGGGCCTTTATGCACATGCTTGATTGGATAGGCAGCCACATTTACTCCTGCAGTACATACCTGCCACCTGCTATACCTGTGTGTAAAATAGTTTCAATGTTATGCATTTTTTTTGTTATAAAATGATCATTGGATGTGAGTGGGACGAGACAGTGTGAGCACATGTAAATCTTTGAGATTATTACTATATTTGCTTCGGGGAATGATGTACTTACGGTAGGAGCCTTTCTGCAATTCTGAGGTTGTTGTTTTTAGTTCCTTGCATTCCAATAGCATACCCGCTATATGTTACATTCATCTAATTTATTGATTTTCTTTCTTTTAAAGCAGATAAAGATACATATAATGTATGTATGTGAATGGATATTGCAGACTTAACCCTTTCTGAAGTTTAAACCTAATTTGTAGCCCCAATTTGTCTGATTGGTGATGGATGAGACAAAGGACACAAGAGTTGTTGACAGTTCTAGTCAGGAGGATCAGAACCATACTGGGTAGTGGTACATCCCAGTATATTCATAAAATATGCACACAATCTTCTGCCCGTTTATAGTTTCAGACGGACCATTCTTTTTTGGACATTTGTATTCAATATTCATATACAGTAATTGTAGTCTGGACAATAATTCTGACTATAACAAAGACATTTAATTTACTTATTACTCACTGAGATCTATGTGATGAGTTACTTTACCATTGCCATTATTCTTTGCAGTGGCATAGGTGACAGTCGATGAAAGTCTTATCAATGTCTTGTCAGTGATGTTTAAGATATCTAGTCTGAGCCTGTTGGTGACTTTCATGAATAACCTCCATTGTTTCCTAATCATAATATTAGCAATTCCTAGTTGATTCTTCCACTATGGGTTGACAGATTGTTTGGCTTTGTGATTTATGTCCACATTTGTTAGTTAAGTATTGCCTTCAATAGCAAATTGTTTTGGACTGACAAAGATAAAGGTTCTTTATTTTTGAATAGTTCATAGTGAAAGTTGTGTGCATGTTCTTGAGTGACAGCAAAAGTCTGATTGTAATTAAAGACGAGATATAAAACATGAAACTACTCTTCTACTAATCAAAATAAAATCCATCCCCAAACACCATATTAAGAATAATCAACCTGAATCTGTTATGCTTTGTGCCAGAAGGACATAATCATAATTGATCTGATACATAATACTTAACTGTATTGGGGACTGCCAAATTCATGGGACATGATGTCACTATGTTTGAGGACTTTCAATAAAAGGAAAGGTGGTCATGTCATTACTACTGCTCTGACAAGTAGACTAAGTTGTTTAGTCCAAACGATTTAAAAAATCTGATTTGCTACCATGTTCAAGCAGATAATGGCACCAGTAACAACTTGCAAAAACAGCAGAGGTGGACCAACATGATGTAGGCCTACAGGTTGCACTGAAGCAGCCATTTGGCAATAATCACAACTACAGCCCCGCCTATGGGCATGCGGTGACGAACCAGGGTTATAAGCAGTGGTTTTCAACCATGGTCCTTGGTGAACCAGAGTACTGGCGTTTTGCTATTCGACTGGGAAATTAATTGCAGTCCCTCATATCGTTCTAGATCACTGGTTCTCAAACTTCATGACAAAGACCCTAAATTGATATCCATTTGGCCGCGGACCCCCCCATATGAAAATGTTTTGTGCCAGGGACCCAACTGGTTCGTGAGTTAATTTCTCATGGATTGTATTGAGATCATTGTGCAGTTACCCCAAATGATGCAAGGTGTGTGAATACAATGCACCACAGTATATTTTGCGAGTACCTTATGTAAATACCCAGAGCAAAAAACAACAACAAAACCTATTATTTTAAATTATATTGTAGCATAATAAAATGTGCAAAACTCAAGAGTTGCATACATTTGCATGTGGCTGAACATCTTTCTTACCACTTTGCTGATGGAAACTTTGCCTCATGTTTTCTTCACCCTTTGTTATTTTGCTGTTTAATTTTCCTTCTGCCCTCATTACAATGTTATAACCTGAACCACAGCATGAGCAACATCCTTGGCGGTTGAAGGGTTGACATATATTTAGGTTCCAAGACTTTTCAGAAAGTGCAGCGCTGAGTGACTGTTAATAACATCAACCTGCTGCCATGCACACACACAAACACACACAGACCCACACTGGAGAGGAACAGTTCTGCAGTGTTAAATTAGATCACGTAAAGAATCGTAAACCTAAATTCTTTGGACAATATGTCTTGTCCAGTGTATGCAAAAAGAAAGGGCTTTAACCTGTTGCGATAACTGTATTGTTTTAAGTACATACAAATTTACTTTTGTACCTTTTTCCAAATGGATGACATATTTATTTATAGGTATTTTTTTTTCCCCGAATGAATAAAACTTTATTTCACCTCATGGCATTTACTCTGTGTGCTATTATTTATTTTCCTTTCAGCTCTGTACCTCTAATGAATAATCTCAACAATCAGTACATGGTGCATTTATATATAGCGCCTTTATCCAAGGCCCTTTACATAGATTGTGCATTACATCCTCCCATTGACACACATTCATACACCGATGGCAGTAGAAATCATTCAAGGCACCAACCAGCACATCTAGAGGGGTTCACTTCGCCATTACTCTGGTTAGAACTGGCAACCCTGCGGTTACCATCTGGCCAGTCTATCCCTGAAAGCGTCAATACAGCAATGTAGAAAAAGTAAAAGTGTGGTTTTAAAATGTACTTGAGTAAAAGTATTGGCATCAAGATATCAAAAGTAAAAGTACTCATTATGCAGCAGGTACTATTTCAAAGGCCGCCCCAAAGTTATTACTAGTGCAGCCGGCGAAAACTATAGCACAAAAAAAGCACAAACTTTGGCATGCTACTAATGCTACATACTTACACCTAGAAACCCCATTCAGGTCTATTTAGGTTCATCTTACGGTGGACATGTTTGCCTGAAAATGAATCTTTGAAATGTTTCATAGTTTTAGAAATATAGTGCTTCATTTTGTGAAATGTATAATGGGGGTCAATGGCAGCTTTTGGCACGTCAAAAAATCACTTTCATATAGAAAGTCCATTCACACTTTTTATAATTCAGCTTACTGTGGAGACACATGCTGGAACTTTTTACTTTGAAATGTTTTGTAGTTTCAGAGTTATTACACTTAAACGCCCAATGCATTCTCAATGGAAAGAGCATAAACTTTGGCATGCTACTAATCCTACATACTTACACCTAGAAACCCCATTCAGGCCTATTTAGGTTCATCTTACGGTGGACATGTTTGCCTGAAAATGAATCTTTGAAATGTTTCATAGTTTTAGAAATATAGTGCTTCCAAATTTGAGAAATTTATAACGGGGGTCAATGGCAGCTTTTGGCAAGTCAAAAAAACACTTTCACCTAGAAACTCCATTCAACGGTTTTATAATTCAGCTTACTGTGGAGACACATGCTGGAACTTTTTACTTTGAAATGTTTTGTAGTTTCATAGTTATTACACTTAAACGCCCAATGCATTCTCAATGGCAATAGCAGACTTTGGCATGCTACTAATCCTACATACTTACACCTAGAAACCCCATTCAGGCCTATTTAGGTTAATCTTACGGTGTACATGTTTGCCTGAAAATGAATCTTTGAAATGTTTCAGTTTTAGAAATATAGTGCTTCCAAATTTGAGAAATGTATAATGGGGGTCAATGGCAGCTTTTGGCACGTCAAAAAGAATCACTTTCATATAGAAACTCCATTCACGCTGGCTTTTCTGTGATTTTCACCTCTTTTCAAATCCTCAGAAATCACAAAAAGTGACACACTATAGTACGTGGTTGAGACCATGGACTATAGCCTGGTGCTTTTCACCTTTTTTTCAAATCCTCAGAAATCATACAAAATTGCACACTATAGCATGTGGTTTGAGACCATGGACTATAGCCTGTCGCTTTTACATAGGTGGTAAAGTGGTGGGTCCTCATCAAACCCTGTAGGCCTACACTTAAGACACTGCCCCCGCTGCCACACGTAGATCTCCAAATATGGAGCTGACCTGTTCTGACATTCCTTACGTTACACACACACACACACACAGTTACACACACACACACACACACACGCACACACACACACACACACACAGTAGAGACACACTGACTATTTCAGTAAAAATAAGTTTGCTTTTATATTATATACAAAATACAAATACAATGTATGTACTAAAATGTACACACGCAAAATTAATCAAAATTCATTTTAAGTCTGCCAGTGTTTACATTCAGTAAAAACAAAATTCGTCACACTGTTAATTTTCCATTGGAGAAATATAGGTACAGGATAGATAGTACTTGCTCACAGAAAAGAAAAATACAGTAAATATGGTCCAGTGATCCATATTTACAGACAATAAACAGGCTAAGGAAATGAGAAAAAAGCAGCATTCCTCGTGGAGCATCTAAAAAAATTACCGTTGTCAAAGTTAATCAGTGTGAGCAAAAACATGCCAGTGAATTCAAGGTAAGAAATAGCTTTGTTATTATTTTTTCTTTCTCTTTTTTACATAAATGTAAATAAGAGGGGTAAAGCACACCAATGCAAAAATATACAAGAAAGTAAAATAACCCAAGATACAAAAGAATTTAACTATATTAGCTTAATAGCATTAGCTTCTATATGCTAATTTGGTATGCAGTTTGTAAAGTGAGACATTTTGTCTTTGGATCAATATTAACACAAAACATGAATGTTAATTCTCTTCTTGTAACATGTGAAACCCCCAAAAACATTTTAATTTTAATTCATTTGAATTAATTTAAATGCGTTTCAAAAAGTTAAAATGTAGTACACAAAAACGTGTTTACTAAGTCATTTACATTATTATTTTTTCTCATAATTTGAGATACAATAGCATTATTTTAAGGACTGTCACTGAGAAAGCCATCTTTTTACTCAATGCTGCAAGAGTGGTTGGCTTCAGTACGTAATATGCAGATTGTTACGTCTCCCTTACAAAAATACACAAAAAGTATTTATTTATTACAAAATCCTTCTTTCAAAAAATATGAATTATTTTACTTTTACTTCCAGGTTTTTTAAGACTTCTACAGCACAAGAAAATATATTTTCTTCTCTTCTGAAACAATTAAGAAATAAATTATCAGTGAAACGTGATGATTCCTCGATCAAAATAATTTCGATTTCTAGTGTGCTTTTGTTTTCTCTACCCGTTCAAACAATTAGAAAAAAGAAAAGAAACGAAAAGAAAAAGAAAACTTCAGATGGAACAGGTAACATGGTGCCTCCAAGCCTCCAGGGCTGTGCCCTCATGTCAGTTTGAATAGAGTTCGGGTCAGTGCCTCTCTGTGGGCTGTGGGCTCCAAGGAGGCAAACAGCCCCCCCCCCACACACACACACACACACACTGTGTCCTCTCCCTTGTACAGATTCACACACCAACGTGCAGCAGCCAGCCAGCAGGTACTTCCTCCGAGCCAAATGCATCAACGGCACAGATGGCACAACAAAGACACAAAGCGGAAAAATAGTATTCTCTCAGTCTCAAATAGTTTCTACGGTGTTAGTGTGTTGTGACTTTTTTTTCGTTTTCCATTTGTGGCTGGTGCTGAAATTCAGTCATAAGTCGCTTCTGTTCTCAGATGAACTTGGTTGAGTCTTTTTTGCTGATGAGGACCTCTAAGAGGCGCAGCTTGGCTTTAACGTGCTTGTATTCGCTGTACTCCGTTGCCAAGGGGGAGCGGTCCTCCTTCTGCACATTCCTATAGGGACAGGAAGTGGGTGGACAAAACATTAAGAGCTACAAGTGGACAGTGTTCAGTACAGATTGCAGCAGAACTAGACCTCTGGGGAGACATTTTGGTATCATGTGTTCTCTGTGTGACTCATGTAAACAGGAAGACATTTTGCTTTTTACCTTCCATTTTGCCTGAAGAACTGGTCCTCAAACTCTCTGAGGTTCTTACGGAGTCTCTTCTTCTCCTCTCTGGCCTCTTGGAGTTGTTCCACAAGCTCCTCTCTGTATGTAGGATGGCAAAATTATGTCCACAGAAAGGAATTAACACCATTGCAGCCGATTCAATTTGCAAATGTGCTAGTCAAAATCTGTATGAAATTGTAAAATGGTCTGCAGTTCCTTAGCACCAGATTGACCAATTCACAAACATTGACCCTTTCACACACACCGACATTTGTGATTGAAGGGTTTATTGTGACATTGAACATTGGAATCATAACAAAACAATACATGTATGTTTGCCTTTTAGGCTTCGTACAGGCTTTGCACACCCATCCACATGGATTCTGATTAGAATTTGGTGGTTGGTCGATAAAGATTAAGGACAAAGCGCTGTATAGTACTCTTAACTTACGTGGTGGCCGAGTGAAGATTGGACAGCCTCATGTCCATGGCGTTCTTGGAGGGAGACAGCTCGTCCACGGGCGAGATGAATCCGTCCGTGTCCTCCTCCAACTGGTCCAGGAAGCTCAGCATGCTGGCGTCTGGACGCACGCTGACGGAGAACTGAGTCTTAGATTCTGCATCGTCATCTGAGCCATCTTCCTCCTCCTACACAAACAACAGCAGACAGGCATAAAGCATTAGGGAGGTTACTGAAGGGTGGGACGGTACACAGCCGGTGTCATCAGTGTTAGTTTAAGAGTGTAAAATGAAAATTGATGACTTTGGGTTCATTTTGCTGTATTGTTTTTTTTTTTAGTCCTGCTGTTTGTGTTGTGTATGAAAGTTGTTGTATACATTTTTAAATAGTAAATGTCATCATAACTACAATTTTTATAATGCATTTCAGTCATCCTCCTGATGGGTAAACAATCAACAAAAGCTTTTGATGGGGTTAATGAGGGATTAATCCAAAGCAGTGGTTCTCAACTCCAGACTTCAGGTCTGGTGTTCACTTGGTAAAATGTCTAATCAGGTTATATTTGAGAGATAGGACATCGTACAAATTCAATGCAGCAACCTGGTTGAATGGACGACTAGAATATTTAGAACCACTACTATAGACAATAGACATTCAAACAAAACAAAAATTCTTTCCATTTACAATCATAACCTAACACCACGAAAACCACAATTACGTTTCTGAGTTCAGTTCAGGGTTATTTGATTTGGTTACAGGGGTGGGGGGGCACTGCACACAGACCTTAGCATAGCATTTGCTATGGTTTCATTCCAACATTCCTTCACACAGGCAGACCGTCAAACGCGTATTGCATAAGACAAAACAAACCCCAAAACAGGCATCTACTGATTCAAGACGTCAATGGACACTAGCTAGTGTTGTTCAGGCAACGGCCCAATCAACAGGCAGCAATCAGGCTTAGGTTCTAGGATAAAGGGTAACTGGATGTTAATATTAAAGGAAGGTGGTTCTGATGACTGATTAGTCAAGCAGCGGCAGCACCAGCAGCCCCAGTTCTTCACCTTGATGTCGTCGAAGAAGAGAGAGGGTTCGCCCTCGATAATGGGTTGAAGAAGAGGGCCTCTGCGTTTGCTGGAGGGAGACCCCTGTGGTAACGTTTCAGAAGGAGGAGGGGGTGTTACTATGCTGCAAACTGACTCCTACGTTGAGACTCATCGTTTGTGACCACAGTCTTAAACCCTGCAGGCTTCGACAACTGGACCTGAGTAGGCTCTGTACTCTGACCATTTCTTCCGCCTCTTTTCCAACCAGAACCGTTGTACAAGCTCACAACAACATGGCGGCTTGTAGATCCCCCATCCTTTGCTAATGTTTCCAAATCCCCCCAGAATATATGGGTGCTGGGGTTCAAGTATATATCCTATAAAAGTCGAGAGGGCTGTGCTACAGCAACATCCCACCTTTAGACTGCCTACGGAAAACACAGTCTTTTCCCCACCACATGCCTGACTGGCATTGTGGATTCAATGAGAAACCCACCAGGGTGAAACCCATTTTCCACTGACTTCTGCTTCAAAGGCTGAGTCAAACTTTCATCCAAGCAAACTGTGTCTTTGACATGGGTGAACAACACCAACTTACATTGATTAACAAAGAAAATGGGTACAAAAATCAAAATGTTTGGCAGTGGATGGAATTTTCATTCCCATGAACAGCAAAGCAGTGCACTACGGAATGAGAATCACTTTGTTTTTCCAAATACAACTGATAGACTGGAATTTGCCTTGGTGACACAGATGCAAGAACATCTCACCACTCAAACTGACAAACACAAACAGATGGCACTAATTCAATCTCAACCACCATAACACACTGAACCAACTCCCACCAGTCTCATGGTTAATATTAGAATGTGCCGATATCTTCTCTGTGAGAGAAATCTAGATGCCAGAGATCTCAATTTATATAATGGAGATTAAGAAGTTGTGCCTTATGTAATGAACATACAGCAGGGCCATAATGCTGATTATGTCTTACATAATCAAAGTGTTTAATAAATGAAAACATGGGATTAGGTGGCACATGTACTACAGTATGATAAGAATTGTCACAAAGATACTACTGTACAAATAAACAACACTAACATTGACTGGTCGGTATTATGTCTTTCATGACACCTGATTGTTATTGAAGCATGCGAGCCGTCATACCAGAGTTGCCCTCTCTTTTTTTTTACTGCTGGGTTACTGCCAGCAGGGGCTCTTGTCTTTGAGCACTGCAGGTCACAGTTGCTGCGCTGTCATTTCTCATGCCTAGCATACACACAGTGAGCTCGGCATCTCTGAGCCCCTATAAGGCCATCCGATCCACTGAGCTGCTAAAGCTGGATTTATCATTGGCCTCGACGGCGGGATAAAATGTTTGTGTCACGGTCGGCCATCCATCCACCTAGTACGAACAACAGCTTGGGAGTTGGATTAAGGGCCAAGAGAGACCTGCTAGGTCTTTAGTCAGCGCCAACAATGTGGGGACCTTTTGCCACTAGCTCGTCAAACAGACTGCGGTGAGGATCGCGGCAGCTGTGGAGAAAGCAAGGGGACGCAGGGTGATGAGAGTTACTTACAATAACAGGGATTGAGGATGCTCTGCATAGGATCTGCTTGACCAGGCGGTATCTGTCATACAGTGGCTTCATGATTTGCCTCTCGTTCTTGGTAATCTAGGGGAGGTAAGAAGAAGTGAAGACATCCTAATTAGCATGTTAGCATTAGCAGCTTCGTGCCAGTCAAGTTGGTATATACTCCCCAGGAGGTATATTACATGGCAGATTACAGGAGCTCACACAAAACAAAGTGACAGGTAACCCAGATTGGCCCCGCCCCCGCCTCGACTCCTGCGTCAGTAGTTTAAGTTAAGAATGTGATGGCTGTTTTGTTGGTAAATCAGTGAGGCGTGACGAGGGGATAGTGGGTGATTAAAAGGTCAGCCATGCTTCCTCATTAACAGTAGCACCAGCTGGGACGTTGTGCAATTAGCCCAATTAGATTTGGTCTGACATCAAATGTAAGTAATGTGTTGCAGTTCAGATGTGTACAGTAGTTTAAATACTGTCTGTAAATACTGCTGCCAGCATGATATGTTTCCTAATAAAGTAATTTAAAAACAGAACCCCCCAGCCTAAAGGTTTAATAAAAGAGACATAATGCATCCTACGTGGATGAACACAGACTTGCAAAGAAAGTCTTGTCTGAGGAATTATTCATCCTCCACTTGCAATCTAGGTCACAGTCCAGTGCTGCACAAGATGTGCTGCATTTACCAAGGTTGGAGCTGTCATGTACAACACTGGCCCGGCAGCAAGCTACAATAAATGGAATGGCCTTTTTCAGGAGAACTGCAGATGGTGGTCCTGCATTTATTTTTCTAAAAAATACAGACTCAAGAGATTCATGTCCATGTAGACTAGGCCCATTCATTAAAAAAGTTAAAAAGAAAATTGCCTGCAAAGTGTCTCAGCCATTTCCTCATGAAGACATCAATATGAGTGCTTAAAACACAAAATATGTTGATGCTTAAGGTTGCAGGGTTTCGTGCAGATTTGTGCGAGCAGAGTTTGTGTGATCAGAAATACGTTGGAGGAGAAATAAAGAAGAAAGGGGTGTTCAATGCAGAAATGTGCACGGACCTTCACACCTCTGTAGCGACATGCTGGCTGTCCCTTCCACACAGCAGCAATTTGACTGTCACTGGCCAGCAAAAGATGGCACAAAAATTAACCTTCAATCCATCTCTGCAGCTAATAATATACAGAGTGAGGTGGCAAAATGGGGCAACATTCCCGCCTTGAACGGACAGTGTGGGCCAATGTCCACCAAGATGTTTTTCCCCGAGTGCACACATTCACGTATGCCGTTTTTTTTTTTTTTTCCTGCTTACAGGGAGTTTAAATTAATGTTTTTAGCTGCAAATAAAAGCCTCGGAGGACACAGTCCCAAAGGGTGTCTAGATTTGTTTAAGGATAGTGTAAACAGTGTGATGACATACTGGTCTGCCGTGTATGCTCTCGTAGTACAAGAGTGCCTTCTGTAGTGACACCTTCTCCGCTCCAATCTGCTCCCGTGTCATGTCCTGTCAACAGGGAAGAGGAAGTGAGTCACTATATGTTGTAGCCTCTCAGAGTTATGGGGTGCTTGAAATAAAAATAAAAAGTCAGCTTAGTTTAAATCCCCTGAATCAAATCATCCACTTTTCAGACCCACAGAGTTATACATTGCAGACTCCAATGTTTGTTGCTGCCATTCTCACCTTGATGTCCTCAGGGCGGCCCACCTCCTCTCTCTTCTCCTGCAGCTTGCCTAGGACCACCTCTAGCGTGCTCTCTGCGGGAGGCTTGGCTGTTTTCTCCTGCGGGGGTTTCTTCTCCAGCTGAGACCCAAAACTCTTGGGCAGGGTGTTGCTGCGTGGGCGTGTCAGTGTAGGTAGGTCCTCCTCAGACTTCATCAGCTTGTGCTCTGGTGGGGTCATGGGTAAATGACGAGACATGTGAGATACAGTAGCCTACATTTCATGCCAGGATTATAGCGATAATACCCAAAGAGGGCACTCTGTGGTACACTCTACTTCTTTGGGTGTATCTCACTAATCGTAAGCACCCATGGCAAGAATAAAGAATGCCCTGAAGGGCTGTTTTATACAAGTTGTCTGAAAAATAATGCTACCTGGTTAAGCCGATAAAGCATGGAATTATCAACACACTTGATATGCAGTGCAGTTGCCTCAAACTGACTGAGTTGGTAGATTAGTTTTACCTTTTAGTTCCTTGCGGAGCTTTGCCAGCTCGTTCGACCATCTTAGTACTTCTGGGTTGGTAGCTTTGTCACCATGAGAGGGCTGCACAGGCAATGACGACAACACAAACAACAACATCTAAATTAGAACAATGCAGCATAAGCTTGCTCACTTATAAGTTCAAAAACAGGAAATGGAACATTGGACACATATTCCCCTGTGTCCAATGTAGCTATTATTTAGTTGTTAACAAAACAAATTAAAAAACATAGAATTAACCACTGTCACTTTCACTTTTGGCATGTTTAACAAATAGCAAAAGTAAGAGATATACAATCTCTTGCGGATCCATTTTCAACTATTGCATGACACTTGCATGTATGACAAAGTAGGCATTCCTTTACGTACTAAAAACAGAAGAGATTGAAATGTGTAGATACATTCGTCTCTGTCCAATAGCTTGTTAAGTAATAAGTATATATTTAATTTACCCGGTATTTACGCTCCTCTTCAAACCTCTCCTCAAACTTGCGGATCTTCTTCTTGAGTATGTGGATCCTCTTGGATTGCTGGGCCGCCGTCAACTCGTCTTTCTCGTCGTCGCAGGAGCCTAAAGACGAACTCCGTCTACGACTAGGGAGACACAAGCAATTCCTATGGTCTCAAAGATGTCTCCTAGATTTGTCTTCATTGCAAGATAATTTTTATTTCAGTATGTTTCCTATCAACAAAAGTCAAACCCCAAAAATATAACAAAAATATTTCACCACCAACCAACAAAACATCATAAAATCTAGAGTGTTAATTTAAATGAAAATGGAACTAAATTGGGCTGTAGTTGAGTGAAATGATTTCAAATGAACACTTATTTATAATAATTTCCCCAGAGTTTCACCGGTCTCCAGTCCACTTTCACCGCTCTTTGACTTGATCTGGCAGCACGCTTCGCCGTGCAAAGGACTCATGGCAAATGTATTGGGAGAAACGGGGCTTACCTCATGAAAGAGTGCGAGTTGGGTGGCGAAGGCGGCACCTCTGTGTCGTCCAGGTACTGCTGGCTGTGTCCGTAGGCGTAGAAGCGAGGGGACAGCATGGGGTCGCTGTCCTCGTCCAGGAGCTGTTGAATCAGACGGCCCCCGGCGTGAGGAGCCCGGTGGGCCTCCTCCTGGGCCATGCTCCCCCTCTGCCACGACGAGTACGCCGGGACCGGCTCTGTGGGGGCGACACGAGCACATAGACAGCAGCCACAGGTTTAGTGTGACAGCCACATGCCAGAACTCATAGTAGAACACAACAACAACTCGGTGGAAAACTCTGACTAATCTGCGGTCAAAAGAGAGATTGCAGTGTGCCCCACACTGGGTGTGCGAGAAGGGTTGTTGTTCGGCGGTTTTCGTCCCTCCCTCCCTCGTTTCTTTTACGTCGGTAAAGCGTTACGCTGTTTACGTGGTGAGCCGACAACTGATCTGCTCTCCGCTTAAAAACCAGAACCGCAATATCATACCGGGCCAACTATGAGGAAAAAAAGTACACGGTATCTAGAATGCTGTGATTAAAAAATAAAAAATGAAAACAAATCAACTATTATATTATATCTGTTTTCTGTACCGGTGCAACAGGAACAATACAAGACAGACCATGATGGTCTGAAACACTGTCTACCTAAAGACTGAATACCTTTGCTCTAACGCCTGGCTTTTTGTGTCCTTGGCATCAGCCTGGTGTCTGGCACCGCCTCTGGTGCTGTGAAGGTCAATGGTGGAGAATGACAAAGCAAACTTGCTCTAAACCCCGCTGCAGGGCACGTATATATAAAAAAAAAAAAACGTTCTCAGGGCCTTCATGGTGACAGATGTTCTCTCACTCTCTCCCTTCATCCCCTGGCTACAGACAACACAAAGTGATTATGTCTGGTGAAAATAGCCACATGGCAGATATCCCTGACAATACTGTGCTATAAATAACAGCAGGCTCCACTAGTGTGGATGCTCTCTGCAGGATAATGTTGGAGCACGACCCCTGTCCAGAGGGAGCGGCTGTGACTTCAGAGCTTTAGTCCCTCCTCCCCCCGAGTGGCTGCAGCGTGAAACAGTGGTTGGTGTGTACATTTAATGCACGTGTATGTGTGTGTGAGAGACCGACGGCATGTTTTACTGTTTGAGAAAAGAGCCTGTTGCTAGGTAAAGAACGTGGGAAGGCTGTAGAAAAAATATATATATAACACTGGCAAAACATGTCAGTCAGAGAAGAGGCGAGCTTAGCAGGACTCACCACCAGATACTGTATGGCAGTGAGCAAATTATAGCAAATTATACTATTCACAATATAATAACTATGAGATGTACAAGAGTACAGAGTACCAGACCAACATGCCTAATATGCCAAGAAACAGTAACTCTGGTGAAGATTAATTTCAAACACCACTATGACACAAATTATAGCTATTTTGAAGCAACCTTTCCTCAGACCTTTGGTACAAAACATGTACGATTTAACTGGTGGAGACCATGTTTGGCGGTGTTCATTGTCACATCCATAAAGCTACAGTCCATAAGAGTTGTATTTAGTTGTAATTATACATCTGTAGATCTAATATGTGGCTTGACTGGCTTTAATAAACAAACCTTTGTCTTATTGAAAATGTTCTTTGTGGACTTTTAAGATTAGTATTCAAGTATCTCTGCTGTATACTGTAGTTAGTTAGTTACTGCGAGAGTGAGGTCTAGCCAACACCAACTCGGGATTCCTGGATCTCTGCCCTCCACACTTTCCTATCTAACATCAGGTTCTTGAGCTCAGTAGTGTTGTTAGCTAAGCTGTCACGCTGCAGTATGTCTACGTACAGTAGGTGGTACGCTTCTTTCCCCACCTGGCTTAGCCCTGGGTTGGCTCCCATAGAGTCAATTTACTTGCCTCTGTATAGTTTATATCTGTATAGTTTATGGAAAAGAGGGATGGAGAAACCACACACTATTGCCCCATAACTCACATGCCAAGTAAGGACACATGCTACATAGTAACACTTTCTAACTGGACAGAGTTTACTGTTGTTGCCCCATATCATCCGGATCGGGTGTACAAGTGACCGCACGTACAGAGTAGGTGTTACTATAGGGAGATGGGGGCGGTGTGAGAACAAACATGCTCTGACAGTTGGACATTGTCAACGTGAACATCCAAAGAACCTGGGAATGGCTCTTGAAAACATGCACACCCAACTTGGGAACTGCGCATGCATGTTTTCCTAAGCAGGGAGCCGGCTGGGCTCGAAGCACAGCAACGCAGCTCAGATTCCATTAGCAAACCCCTCAGGTCCACATGGACCTGGAGCTACGTGCAGTTTACCAAGTACTGTAGCAAGTGAGTTACATGCTGGGACTCACCGCAAGACACAACAGTAGGTGCAGCACTCAGTAAAACCCAGTGCAATACTACAGTAGATGTACTGTGTACTGTAGCACAGGCGTTCCCAAACCTTTTAGCTCCAGACCCAAAAGGATAAACTGGATGTCTCCTCGAGACCCAAATTAGTGAAAATAGCCAGCCTACATCTACCTTGTATATCTTCTATTTTTCACTATTATTCATATTTTTTCTTCTAATTTATGAAATGTTTTTTTTTTTTTTTATGAAATTGTTTAGAAAAAAATTAGCATTTTGTTTTTAATTCATGAAACAAAGTGAAAGAATTGAAGCGATCCATAGAAATGTGTCTGCAACCCACAAATGGGCTCCTGACTTACAGTTTGGGAACCACTGGCGTAGCACATTGCAACTGGCCGACAAGAAGACAGCATGGCATTTGAAATGAAACCTTTAAATCAGCCTCTCGCTGCATGGCGTTTGGCATTCACACAGCACCCACTAATGAAACAATGAAACATGGCAGTCTGACACCTCCCTTAAAGGTTGGCACTGTCATGTGTGATATGCCTCCTGACCACAGTGTGCCAAAATCCCTCCATTTAACGATGTTGCCATGCAGCAAATGGTTCATGCATGTTAAGAGAAAGCATGTGACCTTTTCTTGTTTCATAATTTGAGAGGCGTTGTTCGTAGCAAGACAAGCCAATGTTGTTATTGCTGCAACACAGCACTTACCATGGCAGAAACTCAGCTTCAGAATGCTTTTGAAATCAAGAAAAGGGACGCTAAAGCATGGTGGATCTGCAGAGTGGAAAAGCGGGAATAAAGAAAAGCAGGAACAGAAATCTGGCATAAGAAGTGGAGGCAAATAAAGAACAGGAAATCTAGGAAAATAATGATGTATGCACAGCCTTAAATATGGAGTGCCGTGATCCCCTACTCCCTAAAACATGATCATCAGGTACTATGACTATACTAGGAGGAAGATATATAGGCCTAAAAAGTGTTAAAATTATGTATATATATATATATATATCAAATAAGATAAACAATGAAATAATAAAATGGTGCTGTAACTGAGAGTTAAAAAGGATTTAAGAGTGTAGAATTGGCATTGCGGCCCCAATCCAAGCTATGGTAATCGCTATCTATATACAATGTAAAGCGTTGCCTCAGGCAGGCTGTATCTAGGAGAGATGTGATATCAACCATTTTTTATTGTTTTTGATTGTTTTTCTACAAGCAAACACACAGAGATCTTCAGACGAAGCCTAGTGTTGTACACACTGATTCAACACAGACACCACAAAACTTATGGGATGAAGCATTATAGATAACATAAAAAACACCAGACTGTCATGCAGACTACATTAATGTCTTCTTGGCTAGAGCTAGTAGACACCACACATACACAAAAACAAACACACACCCACATAGGACTCTCCTGTCATTCGGAGAGTTGATGTTGCAGGAGTTTTCCACTAGAGAGCTCCAAAGAGACTAGGCTTGAATAGACAGCACTGAGGAATATTTTCTTTCTAAAAGGTGTGCCAGCGTTTATTCGGGTCTGAGGCGAGAGAGCCACACCGCACGCACTCTAGGAAATGGGGTGAGGAAAAGTGGAAAGGTATACAAATACTGTACATGCCTCCACATGCACTTGTACATACTGTATGTATACAGGTCAGTGCATGTCTGCAACTGTCAATGTCTCTCTCCAGTCATCAAGGAGCTGCCAGTAGAGGCCGACCGATGTGGCCTGGCCAATATCAGCCATGATTCGTTTCAGTATCCGCAAATTATGTAGCCGATGTGTCCAGATGTTTCACCACTTTCAAGTTCTTAGCCCTATTTTGGGTGTGTATGTCCGTTTAGGCATAAATGTTTGTACATTTTCAATCTACAAGCTCACACCGCTTCCTTTTGTTTTGCTTAAAAGTTAAATGTTCTCAAATAGATTAATAAACTTGTAACTTTTACAAATTGAGTTGCAGCTTTTGGTAAAATATCGGTCAGAAGATCAGTAACTGGCGGCCTATGACCAACGATCTTGCATCGGTCGGGATCTACCTGTAATCTACCTGATCATTCCAATGCAGATGAGATCAGCAATTTGCTACTTTGCACAACTACAGAACCCTTCCCTCCTCATGTGTCGCAACGCCCTAGAAAAATACCATCACCAACTTAACGCAACACAATGATTCTGAGATCTCCCATTGCACTCACTCTATCACCCTGTGTAAACAAACACTGTTAATAATTGCTCTAGATGTGGTTTGAAAGTTTGAGTTCAACTGAGGCTTGAGAAGAAACCTTTGCAACTCATGCACTTCACATAAAAAGGACACACCAACATGTTTTAGCTGCAAATATAGACACAAATAAAATAAAGTTGTATAGGCTACAACCTCGTGCAGGACCAACGAGACATGTCAACCCAGCATTAATAAATAAATAGTTTCAACCCATGCAGTTTGCAGAGCTGAAATCAAATACACACATTCACACGTACATGCAGTGTGCATGGACATATCACATATTGCACGCAAGTGTCTGTCCATGCGTGCCGTGCACATGCATGCACACGTGTACATGCACACATTGTAGTGTAGGATGCCAATTTGACGAACAGCATTTTTATTTATTTTTGCCATTTATATCCCTAAACCTAAAGCAAAACATTGACGATCTACAAGCTCACAAAGTAAACCATGCCCATCCCAACCCCTAAAGCTAAGGTCTTAATGTCTAGAGTCTACTCTAGACCTAACCTCAACCTGAACTGAGTCTGACAAATGGGATTGATGCTCTCCATTTCCACTTGCAGGCATTTCCATAAAACACATTTTGTTAGCCACAAAACAACCATTTCTCTTGTGAGGACAAGGAAAATGGTCTTAATGTTCATCTACATTTGGCCCTCACAAGTATAGTAATACAAGTTTGCACGCACACACGCACGCACACACGCACGCACACACCATTATCCCCGATGAAAGACCTAATTAAGTAGACACATGTTCTTTCCTACCAAAATGCCTCTAAGTGGAAACGGAGCCCAACATTTAAATCAATGCCCTTTGACGACGTCATCTACCCTCCTATCCAATGATGGCTTCTACTGTATGTACTAGTGGACAACAGAGAAGCTGTCACTCACAGCTGAGGACTGGACGCCCTTCAAAGCCAAAAAGTGACCACCGCGGGGGGGGAGGTACCGTACAAGTGCAGCTAATATTATTGATCATTCTATTGAGTACAAACGCATTAGCACGGACAGACAAGACAGCAGTGTGTCTTCTCTTACCATCACTGCCAAGGTCAACACAAACAAACCAGAGAACAACAAGCCTAACAGACGCAGCTGAGCCCATGTGCGTTTAAAGGC
>OOFJ01117858.1:0-10509 GCA_900323375.1 Benthosema glaciale | reverse complement strand
CGAGAGGCATTCTAACCAGATGCCCGAACCTCCTAAGCTGGCTCCTTTCCAGGCGAAGAAGCAGCGGCTCTACTCTGAGTCTCTCCCGCGTGCCTGAACTTCTCACCTTATCTCTAAGGGAGATGCCGGCCACCCGTCGGAGAAAACTCATTTCGGCCGCTTGTTCAGTTTAACTTCTTGTTGTACAAAGATTCCAAGAATTGGGTGCACCAGTGCTGAAAGCAGCCTTTCCCAGCTCAGAGTTGGCAAATGGAGCTAGAAAGCTTAGCCAATCACTGGAGTGAGTTAAAATGTGACTAGGTTTCTGATGTAGCATGGCTGAAAAATATACTGTATTGTCGGTGGCAGTTTTCCAACCAGGGCTTTACCAGGGTATATGAAAAGGTGCCAATTATTATTGCGTCTTTCAGTCAGAGAACACCAGCCCATATTATCATGCAATGTACAGTGATGAGTAATGTAGTCGTCACCAGTAATAAACATCAGCTGAGTGGTAAACCGAGTCCAGAGGCTTGAGCATGGTGGCAGCTGCATGACGATAAATGGTGTCCAATAATGCAGTATAATATCCATTATGACTCAATTATCATGTACTACGCTTTCATATGACTACCAGGCCATTAAGTGCACCTGCGGGATAATTTAAAAAGGTCTGTTGTGTTGGAATTGTAAATGACCAGGTTGCATTGTGGGATATACAGAACACAACGGATGGAGCTGTTTACCTGGTAGTGTCCTAGTTTATTTCTTTGCACTCTCTATTTGTTCATGTTCATATACTGCGCAACCGCTTATGCTACTTTTCGGAAGAGCAGCATACAGGTATGCTATTCCGAACCCAGCCAGTGAGTGACCTGATTTGAACTGAAACCCTTTTGGACCACCTGGGGAATTGTTGGAGGATCGTAGCACACAGTACCCCATGTGCCCTTGAGCAAGACACTTGTTAGCCTCGGAATGCTCCAGTCAATCTATACAGTGATTACCACCAGAGCATTGTGGGGCCTCCGGGGAAATCGTGGAGAATCCAATCACACCCCGGCGTGATTGGATGAATGTGCTGTAACCCCCTGTTTTTTTTGGCGTCGGGTCCGGGGATCATGACCAGTCGTCCAAATGGACGCTTACAGGTCTGAAAATCAGATAATATACCGGTGGACCCCTACGGCTCCATTTGGTTCCATTTGTACATTCTCTTCTTTATGTATAGGCTATACTGTAATAGCTGTCTTTAATGTTTCCATTAAACCTTTGTGAAGGTCGAAAAAACAAGTGCGGATTTACCGTTGTTTCCAACCAGTGATAAAATGCGACTCATGGACGGACATATGAAATAAGTTCATGAAATAAGCAGTACTAGGGGACACTATTTTGCCAGTGAAGTGATGTTGCAAGTTTATTTAACCTTTTGGCCTTATTTTAGGCTATACAAAAGTATTATACACGGACATAGGCCTATATAGATAATTGAACTGCTGCGCTGCGTCCTCTCAGCTTAACAGACGGGACCCCGTATATTATGCTGTATAATCTGATCGCTGGTCAGCCGCTGGGCTGACCATGCAGCTGACCATGGACTTGATTCTAGCAGCCGGGCATAGGCCTACAGACAGTATACAAACTACAAAGAATGATGATCGTTTATAAATTGATTGATTGCAGAGTTTGCACTTTGCAGCTGCGCATTTTTTTTTGTTTCAACTTGTTCCGATACACATCACGTACGTTCTGGTTTCTTATTATGCAATGAATATAAGAATAGACGCAGTCATGGATCTATAGCATGCAGGGACCAGGCAGAATATAAATATAAGTTTGAAAACATTATTATGGTATAGTAGGCTACGTGACTGTCCGTCCGTGCATCCTTGCGTCTGTGTGATCAGCGGGCATCCATACAGTATCGTGATCACGATCACGAGTGATTATTATTATTTTTTTACGGGTAGTGAATGGGATCGACCTATTATAACCACAACATCATCACTCCCACAAACCACACCGTTCATTCCAGCCTCGCCACCGGGGGTTTCTTTCTTTTCCAACTGTTCAAAAGAGCTATAATGCGAGTTCATTTTCCACGGTGTGTTTCCACACACCAGATGCGCATTAGCTCTGTCGATACACTCCCAAAATCCGCCACCTTCAAGCGAACAAACATTTTAGCGAATAACAGAGACTAATTCGCATTTTGAGGTGTTTCCATTCAACATTCTATTCGCAAGAGCCGTTGTGCGCAAAAACCGGGCTTGATGGAAACATGCCTACAGACTCCCTTCTAGTCTCAACCTGTCTGTTAAACTTTGCGTACAGGCAGCAAACTTTCCTCACATGACATTTTAATGAGATTTGGTTCGATTTTGGTTGGCATGTGATGTGCAGCCCTTTCATGGGAGGAGAAGAAAACCAGCATATGAGAGAGCAGACGAGAGATGTGTACTAGTGCAACAAACACACTTATCCACATCAACATCATTATTTCTTTCTTGCAGTTTTAATCCTGCTCCTGAAGATAAAAAATTGCGTGGAAACTTTTGGTCTGGTTTTAGTGTCTGTCTGTCTGTCTGTCTGTCTGTCTGTCTGTCTGTCTGTCTGTCTGTCTGTCTGTCTGTCTGTCTGTCTGTCTGTCTGTCTGCCTGTCTTATATCCAGGGGTGGTTGTTTAGATATTGAGAAAACATCCAAAAGGGAAGCACGCATATCTCAATAAATGTTGCCGGGACGTTTCTACGTTTCTACCCTTACGGGTCATCATCGTTCCTGATGAAGACCTGTAAGGGTATAAACGTTGAATGACCTGAATAAAATACTCATGGAGCCATAGCAAGGTGTGCGGACACCCTTCTTCTTTTTAAGTATGTTTAGATATTGAGACATCAAACACAGTAGTGTAACATAATTCAGGGTCAAGGTTTAACATGTTAAGGTTGAATACATTGAGAGAAGGAGGAGACCCGCACACCGCCACTTGCTGGTTCAAGAGTTTTTAATATTATAGTCAAAGCAACGTTTCGGCCTTTCGGCCTTCTTCAGGCATAGTTTGAAAATGGCTGACAGTTCATTATATATACAAACAATGGGTATAGGAAACCAATCACATTGCATGCAATCACTCAACACATGGCAGCTGTGAAGAACCCAGTCATGATGTGACTATAAGGTTGAATACTTTAAACTGAGCACATTGATCACCTCTCATTATCATTGTGCATTGACAAAGAAGTTGTTTTTCTGCTGACCTTCCTGTAAAATAATCAAGCTGGGGGGTGGGGGGGCCTGAAAGGCGAAAATGTCTTGATTGCATTATGCTGATCACTAAGACAGCTGCTTTCTTCAGCCAAGAGAGCAGAAACGTCCAGTGATTGGCCTACAGTATCTAACCGCAACAACAGATTCAGAAACACAGCAGATATTCTGAAACGATTAAACAATATTAATATAAATTCAAACTTTCTTGCTTACTTATAACAATAGTTATGTTTTAGCGAGAGCTGTATATTTCCTTATTTCTCATTTTCACTAATGCTGTGACCCCACTAGAGTGAGTGTGGAAATATAGTGGCCCTCTGGAGTGAGTGTGGAACTTAGTCATAGTGGCACTCTGGAGTGAGAGTGGAAATATAGTGGCCCTCTGGAGTGAGTGTGGAACCAACTTAATGGCACTCTGGAGTGAGTGTGGAAATATAGGGGCCCTCTCCATCTTCAAAGTTGCCCACCCCTGGTCTAGAGTGTAGACGGCTTGCCGTATTGGCACCTTGGTGTATACACAATTCCGACTCCAGCTGCAATGTCGGTTTGGTCTGCATCTGTCCGAGAATAGTCTGCATGGCTATAGAATGTGAAACTGGAACCACGAGGGTGAAAGGAGTTAACCGGAGAATCCATCGTTCACTCAAGGCTCTGGCAACATGTGTGATTTACAGGAGCCAGCAGGGTATCACACAGGCTCCCATAGTGAGCCAAAGCCTGGTGGCGAGTATAGGGCTGTCATGGCCCTGACAGTTTGTCATACCAATAATTGCGATTAATGATCTAGTTGTGCTCTTTGCATTGAGCACACTGGAACATGTACAGTATATCCAAATGATATGTCTGTTTGTCTTTAGGCTTTGTAATCAAAATGATGTATAATGGCATATACTTCTTATAACTTCATTTTTCAACAGATTTAACATTTTTAAAACATCCTCCGATGACAATAATTGTGATGATCTCAAAATAATTTCGATCAACCAATAATGCAATAATTGTCACAGGTTTAGAGGTGAGTGGTGAGAAGCCAAATAAGAAAGAACAAAAGACAGACAGACAGACAGACAGACAGACAGACAGACAGACAGACAGACAGACAGACAGACGGAACAATGTATCTCCCAATGTATCATGCAAATCCCACAAACCCACACCTCCCCACAAACACAGTGGCGAGCAGGGACACACATCCCAGCATGCAGCAGGACACTCGGGGAGCAGCCGGTGTCATTTATAATTAAGTGGCCATGACTTATGAAAATAAATAAGTTATATTCAGTTACGCGCGGACGTGTGTGACACGGCCAGGCGCAATGACATTTACTGAGCTGTCTGCCTTCTAATGAATACTCTATTACCGTGTGACAAGGGAGGGACGGAGCGAGGGATGAGGGCAGGCCGAGAGACGGACGGAGGATAAGAGGGCAGACGGAGAGAGGGCAGAGTACTTTTACTTTGGTATACTTGCACATTTATCAATGTCAATGTATTATTATATATTTTTTATTTTTTTACTAGAGTACAATTTTGAAACAGGCATTTTAATTGGGTACTAACACTGGCAGAGGCCAGTCATTTTGTCTTGAGAGGAGATGGATGGACAGGTGTGTATATAAAAGAAACAATTAGGTGTGTGGGAAATTAGACAGGGAAGTCTTGCTCGCCGTAAATGCAATAATTTCATCAGTCAACTGTGCACAGTCGGCAGGGGCGGCCTTAGGAATCTAGGAGGCCCGTTTCAAGACCACATATGAGACCTATGACTAAATTATTCTGTTGATACAGGCGTTTTGACTGTTCAATATATCATGTGCAGCCATTACTCTCGACAATTACTCAGCAACAACACCTCTCCTCATCCTGTCGTCCCTTCACAATAATGTGTCTCCCCTTTACCTGCCACACAATGCCACACATTTTACCCAGGTGATCAACCGGAAATAAGCGTAACTTAACAGAAAGAGAATGGGCCAATGGTGGCGGGGGGGTTGACTCACGCCTGACGCTTGGCGGTCAGTCGGAGCTTAGAGGCCCCCCTGAGGGTTGAGGCCTGTTTCAATTCAAACTGGTGAAACATAGCTACGGCCTCCTATGACAGTCGGTTATGGGGAAAAGCAATATTGAAGAGTTGGGTTTTGATCGAAGAGGTGGGTTTTGACGGTTTGGAGGGTGCGTGGAATCTCTTGAGGGTTTTGGGGAGTGCATTCCACAGGGTTGGGGCAGCGAAAGCACCAGCATTGTACGGTATTGGGTCTTGCGTCACCAGACTTGAGGGACGGGGACGGGGGGGACATGACGTCTGAGGGCGACCGTGTCTATGTTCCCTCAGCTCTATTACTAACGCCGACTAACCCTAAGCCAAACCCCAAAACCTAACCCTAACCGAAAGCATGCTTTCGCTTTTAGGGTTAGTTTTGGGGTTTGGCTTAGGGTTAGTCTATTACTATCGCTACCCCAAACTCCTAACCTGACCTTAACTGCAAGCAGGTTGCAACGCTGTTGGAAAAGTATTCAAGCTGAGGGAACATAGAGCTGAGGGAACATAGAGATGACCCCGTCTGGGGAGCCATACACATATAAAGAACAAATGTTCTGTGCTCCGCCGCCTCAATGCTTTTCCAATGGAAGTCACGTGGGTTTGACCAAACAATTGTGTTTGGTTGGGGGGAGGGGGGCAACCAAACACAAATGTTTGGTCAAACCACGTGACTTCCATTGGAAAAGCATTGAGGCGGCCATGAAACACGGACGGAGCAAATTAACATTTGTTCTTTATATGTGTATGAGGCCTGAGGAGATCGAAGAGGTAGGGGGGAGCCAGATAGTTTAGTCGCGGTCAAATGCACTCGCCAAAACATTATTCATAATTTGTTGCCGATCGTTTATGCGTATGGAATGAGACAGACAACCGTATTATCACAAGCATGAAAGCATAATGCAGTAGGTGCTCAGGTTCCTTCAACTTTGTAAATTGATTGAACCAATTGAATTCATTGCAAAGTATCAGAAATAAGCCTTCAAACTTCAGCCTTAATCAGAGAAATGTGAGAAGTGTCTGTGAAGCACTCATAGCTGTAGCCATTAAAGATGAGTGGACTCAGTCTGGACTTTAATGACTGTGACTCAGGCAGCGTAGAGGCGCAGGCTAATAAAGGACAGCCTTATTAAGCCACAGTGGACCGTAAAAAGGACACTTCTGTCACAGATGGAATTATGTGGGAGAAACCTAATCATTTTAATATTTTCACTGTCAACTCATGCACAAGACCCAAATAGTAACAGGTCGGTATTGCTTTTTTCAAGTTAAATGCTGATCTATAAGCTCACATGTTAAAGTCTTGTGAGCTTGGAGATCAGCTATTTTATTTATTTACTTACTTACTTACTTACGTACTTACTTACTAATAGGGCTTAAAGGTTTATTTAACATGTCTGGGGTCATTTTAATTTCTATTCCTGGATAATTTATTTGTATAGATTCTTTCTAAACGATGTTCACAGTTTCAGACCCCATGACGTCTCAGCTTGTCATAGTAAAAACTACAGACGGGTGCGCATGGCGTGTCAGCTCGTCATAGTAAAAACTACAGACGGGTATGCATGGCGTGTCAGCTCGTCATAGTAAAAACTACAGACGGGTACGCATGGCGTGTCAGCTCGTCATAGTAAAAACAACAGACGGGTATGCATGGCGTGTCAGCTCGTCATAGTAAAAACAACAGGCGGGTACGCATGACGTGCCAGCTCGTCATAGTAAAAACTACAGACGGGTACGCATGGCGTGTCAGCTCGTCATAGTAAAAACTACAGACGGGTATGCATGGCGTGTCAGCTCGTCATAGTAAAAACTACAGACGGGTACGCATGGCGTGTCAGCTCGTCATAGTAAAAACAACAGACGGGTATGCATGGCGTGTCAGCTCGTCATAGTAAAAACTACAGACGGGTACGCATGGCGTGTCAGCTCGTCATAGTAAAAACAACAGACGGGTACGCATGGCGTGTCAGCTCGTCATAGTAAAAACAACAGACGGGTACGCATGGCGTGTCAGCTCGTCATAGTAAAAACAACAGGCGGGTACGCATGGCGTGTCAGCTCGTCATAGTAAAAACAACAGGCGGGTACGCATGGCGTGTCAACTCGTCATAGCGTGGTTCCATTGATGTCAAACGATCAATGAAAACGCCCTTCACTTCCTCATTCACGGGCAGAAAGAAAGCCTCGTATCTCCTCTTCTAGGGCGCTATCCGAGGGTTTCCTGCAGCACGGCAGCTGCCCTCCTCCTTTCTGACCACAGCCATCATCTCGTTTGGAATGTTAACGCTTCTAGAGACGCGTTAGATATCCGGTAAGGTAAAAACATTCCGATATATACAGAAATTATACAAAAGGCATATTATATTCCTTAATCAAATATTTATTGGACCACTGACGATACAGGGCCGGGCAATGGCATCTTTGTTATGTGAGTTCCTCGGCCACACGTGCACGCAGACAGCGTTACATTAATAGAAAACCACCCAATGATAGAACTGCATATTTTTTTGATTAATAACGATTAGTTATTTAATGTAAACGACCACCAACTAATTTCATATCGGCGATTAATCGATTAACGATTAACTATTCCCTAACATCCCTAAAATCTAATGTCCCATGCAATACATCGGAGTAGATGACTAGAATAGTTTATAAGTGAAGTTCTCCTTTAAGTTCTTAAACAAGTTCAGTCCATGTGTGTGTTTGATGTGTAGTTGTTTGCTTGTTCAAATATGGGTCAAAACATCTGTAATAATCAGTGGTCTTGGACTCTTCCAAAATCGGGATTGGCATTGAATCCAAACATCTGGCATTAATGGTTGGGCTCTAGAAAAGGCAGAGAGAGTGGTAGGATTTCTGACATTGCTTTCAGATTTCTGACAAAACCCCAGCCTCTTGAAACCCTCTTGAAACCCCTTTCTGTGTGAAAAAGGAACACAAGATAATGGAGCCGTCTGCACTCATTAAAGAGCAGAGATAATACATCTAGCCCTCTCCCCAAACTAACGCATGTCTCATTTACTATCCAATGACTCCCTTGGGTCTTCTGCCTTTGGGGCTACGTGTGGGACTGGGGAAATGGCAGCTCACAACTATTAAGTTAAATCGGAACATGTCATGGTCCCCAAACTGGGACATTAGGAGTGGGCCACGTTGCATTGCTAGATATACACTGTATGGATTTAGCAACCATATGATAGATTTTGTCTTCGATTGACTAAAAGGTGTGATATTTACGAGCGTCACAGGCGCGTATGTGCGTGCATACGTGAGCATACGTGAGTATGTGCATGCATACGTGAGCGTTGTGCATGCTTGTTTGTGTGTCTTGTTTTGTCCAATTGGGGGCTCTCCATGTAATCACAGACCAAAAGCAACGCACATATAGGAAGTCTCCATGTCTCCTGCAAGACGAGGAGAGATTTCTCTTCATCTTGCTCTTTTGTTCTGCAGATGGCAGCTTGTCATTTCAGGTTAGCAGGTGGCCCTCATGTCTCTGATGATGTATTGATCAAGCTCACTTCTCTCCATTGATTTGTCATTGTTTCGCAGCGCTGTTGTTCTCCGCTGTGGGGCGACGAAAGAGGAGCATAGGTGGTTGTCTATTCTTTGCTAGTGAATTATGGTATGTGTGATATGTGAGCTTAACCGTAATCACAGTAATCCTTAATCATATTCCCTCATTCAAGGGCTTTTCAGTGACGCTCGTTGGCGCTTGTTAATGCATCAAGGAAGACAATTGTGTTTCACCATCAAATTGGTCAAATATGGCATCTTAAAGTTTCAATATACGGTAACCTGCGACCTCTCGTGGCTTATTGCTTTATTAACACATGTTGTTTGTCACAAACTCTACCCTACACAGATTTACGCTAACTTTAAACGGATACAAAGTCCTCCCACAATCATATCAAAATGTGCCGTCTTCAATACACAACCCATGCAAAGTAGATTGAGATTAAAGGCCGATTGTGCTCCAACAAGCTCTAGAATTAGCATAAACCGTGCACAGTGCTGTTTTTAATGAGAACCAGAATGGGATAATAATATGGCTCGATCTCCCTTAAATCAGTGAATAACACAAAATGCTGCCTGAAATGCTGCTTCCCCACAGAGGTGTGCTCTTCTTCTTATTCTCTCTGGCTGCTCTTGAGCTCTCAGAAATCACCTGTGATTCACTTCCTCGCCTCGTATTATCTGCCATTCATCTTTGATGAGCTTAGTGGTGGGAAGCAGTTAAAGCGCTATTTCACTTAAAAAAAACATACCTAACATATGACAAATAAACACACTCTCCGGCCAATCACTTTTGGCGTCCTCACTTTTCTTTTTCTTTTTTAACCGTTTGGCCGCTGCTCACGTAGAAAACGGACGGTGGAGCTAGTGAGGCAAAGCGCCAAAAACATAGCTACGTGAAAAATGTATTGCCTTGTTTAATCCGCTTTAATCACCCTGTTTGTTTACATCGCACAGCCATTTTGAGTCGTGACTTGTGACTCACGAACGTACGTGCACGCGCTGAGAGACTCGGCAGAGTGCAGGCTCTAGGTAGATACAGCAGCACCATGATCATCATAATTGATGATATTCACCAGGGGTAGACAATAAGGGAAATTTGCCACTGGCCCTCCGGGCCAGTGGATGGTCAAGATCACTGGCCCCACCATTATAATCACTGGCCCGGGCGATTTGTCTATTTTTTTTCTTTATGCATGTATCATTTGTTTTTATCACTAATTGTATAGCAATAAACAACAATAGGTCCAGAAATATAGACAAATACTGACAATGCTACTGATTGGTTCATTGGCTTGCACTTAGGGTGACCAGATGTCCCTCATTTCCAAGACTTTTCAGGCGTCCCACAAATTGAGACCCTGTCCCACATTGTGACTGGCAGGCATCAGTGTTCAAATGCCCTAATAGTTAGTCCCCTAATAGTTGTCTTTCTGTTGTAAAGCTCTTCCCCTGTAGGCTAAAGCAGTGGTGGAGAATGGAGAGGACCACTAAGACTATATTTCCACACTCACTCCAGGCACATTGCATGCGTTGTTGTATCAAAAATAGCCGATCTGCAAGCGTGCAGTGTGACGCGTTTTGAGCTTTTAGATCTGCTATTTTTGCTCTATTTGGAAATACAGTCCATACTCCCCATCTTCAAAGTTGCCCACCACTGCTTTATTTAAAAAACACATCTAGCAGGAAAAGAGACAAATT
>OOFJ01117850.1:0-12643 GCA_900323375.1 Benthosema glaciale | reverse complement strand
ATGGTTTCCGCTGCCATAGGTGTGTGGGTGAATGTAATGCACAATCTATGTGAAGCGCCATGGATAAAGGCGCTGTATAAATGCACCATTTACCATTTATAACCTCAGTTCCATGCAGACAACCTGAACTCAGAACATTCAGAGGATGTTCTGAGGTCTGGGGGTTTTCTCTGTGTGTTGCGAAGCCTTTTGAGCTGCGACGAAAGCGGGCAAACATCCCTCAACAGTGACATCTACTGGCAGATTCCTACGTCATTCCCCAGTGTGGTGGGGAAAAAAAGGACTGAAATGTTTTAAAAGTATCAATACTGTGACGTAGAAACAAACGTACTCCATTACAAATTAAACTCCACGCGATTCAAAATGTACTTGAGTATATTGTACAAAAGCGTTGGCATCAAAATGCAATTAAATGTACCAAAGTACTTGCTATGCAGAAGAACGTCTCATTTCAAGTTCTCAAATGTATAAAAAATATTGTGAAAATAGCTATACCTACTCGTAGGGCAACCAAATGGATTAAGGGAGTTTCCAGGCGCAAGCTGCAATTCTCACCTATATTATAGTAAAATCGATATGCGCTAATGAGCGGTGACGTCATCGTTTCTCACACGCTCCGTTTCGCATCACTACACAGTTCCACTGATCTGGATATTTTGGAAAACCTTCACTTGTTTATCCGTTTCCAAACACCTCAGTTTTTAGTGGCCGAAAACGCCGTTTGAGTGTGGCTGAAAGGCCCAAACGCACCAAAACATCTGCGTTTTGCAAAAAATCTAGAGACATGTAGCCCACACCTTAGTGCTGTTTATGGTTTCATCCTTTTTTGTATTGGCTTGAGCTTTTTTTTTAAATGTACCCATTCTACATAATACGAATATAATTGTCAATCAATCAATGCCACATGTCGTGAGCTGGTACATTGGCTACAAGCTACTGTGTTGTTCCCCTGTTTATTGTTTGACATGGTATTTTATATTTGCTTACCGAGTGTACTGAGCACTTTAATGCAACACGGTTTGTTTTAAATGTGCTCTATAAATAAAGTGTTGGATTGGCTGTTCTTGGCAAAGAGAATGTGTAGAGAGAAAAGAGGAGGGGGCCTAACAGAGTCCTGGGGGGGACTCCAGTCAACTAAGCATATAGGGTTTAAGTGGTTATAACCCATTTAACATGATTATAATTAACACCTACCTCCACTCCCAAAGCTGGATGTAGAGGATCCGAAAGCAGCTGCTGTTGTTGATGCGAACCCCCCGGAAGATTCCTGAGGGACTGGGTTGTCTAACTCTGCAAGCTGACATACAGACAGGAACAAGTATTACTGCTTGCTTGGTCGTGTCATTTAAGAAGGGACTTCTTAAGAGGCATATTCTGCAAATGCCTTCTAAATCAATAGTTAAGATTTTTTTAAAGCAGATTGTGTGTGTGTGTGTGTGTGTGTGTGTGTGTGTGTGTGTGTGTGTGTGTGTGTGTGTGTGTGTGTGTGTGTGTGTCTCACCAAAGCAACCTGAGTAGTAGCATTCATAGCTCTCAACTCCTGGACCCTGCTTCTCCATTGGTTGACTAGTTGGTTAATACCATTAGCCTAATGTCAGAGGGGAAATACATCATTAATATTCAATTATCGATCAGCTGTCACTCCTAATATATGACTCATTTTGATACAGGGAAAGTCCAAGAGTAACTGTTCAGGAAAACAGATTATTTTCGGATTTATTTTTTCATCCAAAATGAGTTAATAGCACAGGCACGAAAAAAAGAGAAGAAAGACATGCACATCCAACCCAAACTTGGGCAGGTGCTGAGCGATACAAAGTAACTAGCAAAATAATAAAGATGCTCGCACACTGTAGGCTCTGATGCTGTAACTGGTGCTCTACCTCAGTCTGAGGAAGAGCATTGTGCTCGAAACGTCACTCTACCATTTGATGCAATAAAACAAGGCACCAGTTACAGCATCAGAGCCTACAGTGTGCGAGCGTCTTTATTATTTTGTTAATAGCACAGGCACTCTTCACATACTAGAGCATGATATCTGAAATAAATGTCAGAGCTGAAATCGACATGTAAATATGAAATAAATGCAAATAACATACATCCCTAAAAAAATAAATAATACTTAATATCATATTGTATATGTCCCTCAAAGTTAGTTCTAAAGGTTTGAGCCTCAATCACCGGTGCCATTAAACTCACATAGCTCTGCAGGTCTCCTGATGCTCTCGTGTTGTAATACTCCAGTCTAAGTTCTTCTGGAGACAGATCTGAAAAACCTGTAATGGAACACAAACGATTACAGTTCATCATCAGTCTTAGGGACTGTGAATTCTGTATTCTGTGACTACAATTATAATTCAATCGAAGCTTCACATGTTTAACCTTATTAAGACCTGAGGCTATACGAGTAGTGCGCAAAGCATTTTCATGTCAAGGACATTGGCCACAGACCCCCATTTCAAAATATT
Source organism: Benthosema glaciale (assembly GCA_900323375.1). Lineage (NCBI taxonomy): Eukaryota > Metazoa > Chordata > Actinopteri > Myctophiformes > Myctophidae > Benthosema > Benthosema glaciale. The sequence goes on along the minus strand of OOFJ01117850.1, from coordinate 10,175 downwards.
CCAAGGACCTCCAGAAACAAAGCAAAGCACAAAATGACTGCGATATATCTGCTATATATAGCTGCTATTTTTAAATAGCCAAAGAAATCTAAAATGAAATGGATGCTTTCCTGGTTTTAATGGGTAACGTTAACACATGCCTTTTTGATATAATTATTATGATTTTTTCATAATAAGTTAGTGCAAAGTGGCTCTGTTAAATACTTTTAACATAGTAGTCAGTCTGTCTTGAGAGACTAACATAAGTAAAAAAAGAAAATCAGCGACTTTATTGACACTATTATCTTCCGGCCTCGCTTCATTGCTCCTCATGAACAGCCACAATTGGGTAGGGTTATGGAAACTAAGGACTGCATACAGGGTTGGTTTGGGAATTTATTTCATTTGCACTCAGGGCGAATTTTCCAAACTTCCCATTAGTAGTCTGATTCAGTAATCTTTTTTTGTCTGTACATTTTACGGAGGGACGCTCTTTCTCAAGTCTGATCAGATGCAGACTTACATGGGACCAATTGCTTGCAAATCACAGCTCGCAGCACACAACTCGCAGCATAAAACACAGATGACTTGATAACCAACCTGATATGTTTGGCTTGTTGACGGCATAACATGAGAATCCCCACTGGCCTGAAGTCTCCCAAATCTCCATGTCACTTTGAATGACCTGCCTGGGCAAGATCAACACATACAAACACTGTTAACAGCAAAACCATTTAGTAATATTGACTATTGTCGTTTATTCTATTTGTACACCCCAAGTTAAATTAACACCCAGAATGTAATTGTGAATTATCACCTGAAATGTTTGAAATTAATTTGTATCTTTATGATAAACATCAACAGTATGAAATTGGTTCTAACTTTATACAACATTAAACAACAGTTCTGGCATGATAGCACACTTCTAGGATACGCTGAGAGTTTCAAAATTGTGTATGTACATGTTCAGAATAAATACTGGCAACTGTGTTTTAAAGGGATAGTTCAGATTTCTTTTAATTAAGTTGTATGAAATACTTGCCATAATATAGTGGTTGCAACAGTAATAATTGATTGATTAATTGTGGGGGGCACTGGGGCCATGCAGTAAAAGTAAATTAATCCACAAAACTAACGTCATTTGTACTGTCGACCTATTTCTAAAATATTAGCGCAACGTTCGTTCATTTTTTACCCCTCTATCACACGGAACTATGTTTTTTGTGTCCATATCACTACGCCCAAAAAGTAGTTCCATGTGATAGAGGGGTCAAAGTTGAACGAACGCTGCGCTATATTTTATAAATTAGTTTTGGGGATTCATATCTTTTTATTGCGTGGCCCAATTGACCCCCACAAAATGACCGGAACTACTTAATATTCACCAAAACCAGAGAAGAACACCACAGGACTCGGGCAATCAATTAATACAGTTGCAACCACTATATTAATGGCAGGTATTTCATGCAACTTAAGTTAAAAAATATGAACTATCCCTTTATGAGCAAACATGAATGATTAATAGATGCTGTATGGATTATTAATACTGAATATACTGCAAACACATCCAGCCTGTGGTATAGTCACAATATATACCACCGCCTCTCATATGACTGATGAAGCATGTTGAGTTTATTATTTGAAACCCAACCCTACTATAGTATACTGCACTACCAAAACACACAGACTTACAAGTTTTTCTCATTCTCCTCCCCTCCTGCTTTTCCTCTCCCACCCTTGTCAAAAGTGTTGGGAGTGCTGGTCAGTGCCGAAAATCTATTCTGATTCTGGGAGGAGAAACTGAAGTCGTTGCTCTTGATGTTTTCTCGTCTTCCTCCTCCTCCTCCTCCTCCTTGATCCCAGTCATCACCACCCTGAGACGAGAAGGCCGATGGCTGTATGTAATTCCCTCCAGACCTTTGAGAAGGGTTCACCCATACTCGGTTCCCAAAACCTGCAACAGAGAGAGATCAATTATTAATAGCAAGGAAAGCAACTGTTGAGCAGCGTAAAAGGGTCATTCAAACTTAGTACTATCAGCCAGCCAGCCTATTGGCCAATGATTGTGGGCTTCACGTCCTCAACGTTTGGCATGGCCCCCTACCATATCGCAAAAACCGACTGCACGGTTCAGCCAGACCTGCTATTTGCTTGTTGGTACCTTGCTGGTACCTTGCATGGCTTCCGTCGTGTGTATGAATGGGTGAATGTAATGCACTATGTAAAGCACCTTGGATAAAGCGCTATATAAATGCACTATTTTATTTACCATTTTATAAAAACTTTGGCAAACATTAAGCCTGCATTATGTGCAAATGTGAAACAGGTGGTACACAGGGCCGTTCAGTGACTTATGACAAGTGCTTCCAAACTCCAGCACGAGACTTTCTTGACAGAAAGTAGCTCATAACATGTCTACGGTGGATTTTTATGAAACAAACGCTTTGCAGTTCGAAAGAGGATAATTCAAGCTTGGCCTAGAGCTGAAATGTTGGTGAGTTTAACGTTGTTTAATACCATCAGATCGCAAATGTAAATTGAATGAGTAGGAAGTCAATGGAGGGTATTGCAACTCTAGATTAATCCGATTATTAAAAAAATCTAGAGTTGCAAATTGCGGCTAGTTTGGAGCCATGTGGGACCTTGATTCCATTTGTACACTCTGAGTTAAATTAACATTGATTTTACAATACAAATTGGGGTCTCAGAGATCCAACATGCAACAAATATATATTTACCAATAATACAATTTGAAAGATTATAAAACTATGCAAATAATAATAGACAACTTATTCTGAACTCTCTGGATAGAAATGCCATTAAATGGGGGTCTGTAGCCTATTGCATCAAACTGAGGGTCCTTGAAATGAAAATGGTTTAGAATCACTGCTATGGGGGAACTGGTTGGAATAACGTGTTCCTTCCACACGCTACGTTCAAACAGGGAAACTCCAACAAGGAGGTCAGGTGAAAAGAAGCAGCTTGGACTACTTATGCACAGAAGGAAGCATGAAGTCAGTACGCTGTCCCTTCCAGGTTGGTGGGGGGTGTGTAGAGCCCAGGATCACATTAGATGATTGACAAAGGGGTGAAAAATGGGTTACAAAATCGTGGGATACATTTTTTTTTAAGGAGAATCACTGCTGTAAAAAGCTTTTCTTATGGGGGTCCCTGCTCTGGCATATCTCTTCAAATGGGGTCATCGAGACAATTAGTGTCAATTTGGGGGTCCTTGACATTAAAAAGTTTGGGAACCACTGTGTTAAAGTTAATTCCAAAAAGTAGCAAAACCCTGAACTTACCACCACCACCACCTCCTCCTCCACCTCCTCCTCCTCTGGGCTGCTGCTGCTGATAAGAACGGGTATTGTCATCATTATATCCATTATATCCACCACCTCCTCCACCTTTATATCCACCTCCACCTCCTCTATATCCTCCTCCTCCTCCACCACCACCTCCACCTCCTCTATATCCTCCTCCTCCTCCTCCACCACCACCACCTCCTCCTCCTCCCGTGGGGTGTTCATTCCAACATTTGTCGCCGTAACGACAGCGGCCTTGAACGAAGAAGTTGCACACCGGCATGGTGTGAAATTAGACAAGTGGTGTAGTCTTTAGTTTAGTGAAGTGTTGTCGTTCTTCTCCAAAAGCCCTCCATGTTGGACTGACTGTCGTCGCAAGGTTTCTACGTCACCACGCTCTGTAAGCAGCCAGCGCCATCTAGTAGAAGAGTTGCTGCGACATTGAGGGGTCAGAAACTGAGCGCTCCAGCGCTGTTCATGCAGCCTGAATAGGGACAAACTGGAGTTGAAAATACATTGTTTTCAACGAGGGCGGCGCAAATAAGAGCTATTCTAAGCATGTGTGCAACATGACAAATGTTTTAAAATAGTGTAGAGTATTTCTAGTTGTTGTTACTGACTGTACAGTCCAGACTGTACAGTACTTGTCCTAGTTGGTTGTCCCCAATCTCAATGTAGAAGAACCGCCATTATACCGGGTCCTGAAGTGAACAGAGATGTCGTAACTTCTAGAACAAGAGAGAAAAAGGCGAAACTCCTCAGATATTTGGAATCACCACTAGATGGCGCAGCGGCAGCGCTGTAGCCATCACTACAAATATGGCGGCAGCACTTCAACTCTCACGTAAACATGCATTTTATTATAAACTATGGGTACAGTTAAGAGTCAAACTGCCTGGGAATAATCACAGAGGTACATGTGTGTACAGTACTGTAGGCTACGTTAGGAAACATAACATTTAGTTTGTATGTGATAACTAGAGCTATGGACGGTGGACAGAGCTATGTAGTAATTTGTTTCGATTTTTAAATTTGCATTGAAGCAGATGGACTTGAGTAAAGATGGAAAGAGATTCACATGTTCGCAACAGATGCGCTCTTCCAGGCTCAATAGCTCAGGAATGAAACATTCCTAAATAACAAAAAACATCTCATTCTAATCCCGATTAGATAAAGAACAAACTACAACTTGATTTGAATCCCAAAAAGCCAACCTCCGAGTTTTATAGATGTGCAACACCGAAAGTGAAAATATTCAATAACTTTATTTATATGCAGAGTATTACCACCAAATTTACCAAATCACACATCAATGGTGTAGGCTACTTATGATTGCACTACAGTATTTATTTAAGTTTAATTTATTATATATACATTTATTAGTGAATACATTTTTCCCATTTGACTTGAATAGGAACATCTAAAACTCCCTTTCAGGTACTTTTCATACATAAAAAATAAACAATTTTAAATGCTGTAGTATGACCAGGGGGAGCCCCCTAGTGGCGATACAGATTTTCATGGCGCTACACTTCATAAGAGGTTATTGAGTAAAATTCCACATATTAATTCATAGAGCTATATACTTCATAATATTCCATATATTAATTTACAAAAATTAAACAAATGTACATTTTACTAAACTAAGTGCTGTGGTATGACCAGGGGGTGCCCCCTAGTGGGGAATTCGATTTGCATGGTGCTACACTTCATAGGAGGTAAGTTAAGTCTAGTCTGGTCTGATCTGGTCCGTCTGGTCTGGTTTCGTCCGGTCTGGTCCAGTTGATTCTGGTCTGGTTTCGTCCGGTCTGGTCTGGTCTCGTCCTGGTCTGGTCTGGGCTCGTATGGTCTGGTCTGGAATTAATTCTGTACTGGCCATATGTGGAGCGTGTCTTGAGTGTACAGGGTTTGATGAGGTCAGATCAACATCAGGAATGTCAGAACAGGAAGGACGGGTGGGTAAGGATCAACATAGGCCTATGAAATGTCATAACAGGTCAGCTCCATATATGGAGATCTAAGGGTTTGAGGTTTGATGTCAGATGTAGAGTTGCTGCATGGCCGGCTCCATATAGCCTATGCATGCAGATCTAGGAGATGATCCAGTCTTCTCCATGTATTGTATTCCTAGGTTATCCAGTTAGATGAGGTCAGTGTCAGTGACCTATCATACTGTTAAATGTCAAAGTAGTAAATTATGCCATGAATATAAGATGCTAGAGTGAAAATCACGGTATTATGTTCGGGATGAAGTTTGAGAACCACTGCCCTAAAAGCCTTTGGCTCCTGCGTAACTAGCCTACATTTAACTATCCTACAAGTAATTATTAAGGTATTTGTTTACTTTAACTTATTTCCAATTTTTAGTAGGCTACTTTTACTTCTTTCTACTCCACTTTATCGCAAGTATTGTACTTTTACTCCACTACAATTATTTGAAAACATTAGTTACAGTACTAGTTACTTTGAAGATTATTGAATATTATTAGAAAAACAAACAAACAAAGTACTTTTGGTACTTTAAGTAGCCTATATTTTGATGCCTTTGTAGTGTACCTATAGTCAAGTATCAGAATACTGGACTTTTACTTGTAAGTATTTTTACGGTATTGATATTTTTTCCACCACTGGAATTAGTGAACATGAGACGATCAGTATAGGAAAAATAAAAGCATGAGAGCCAGTCTCAAAACAACATCATGACATATAGTAAGTTGTGATCACTGGAAGAGGAGTTTGTTTCATATTTGTAATTTTTGTTTTTAATAAACAAGGTACTCAATGACTGATTATCACCAGCAGATGGCACTCCTGTATAAATCTGTGGAGTGCAGTGCAGCTAGTGCAGCCACTCTGCTGTGGGAAGTCTGGAGATCTCTGGTGCAGCCGTTGCCCCCGCGACCCGATTACGGATAAGCGGTTGATGGATGGATGGATGGATGGATGGATGGATGGTGGGGATATTATCCAATAAGGAGAGAGAACTCATTCAAGATACAGGATAAAAAAAGTGAAATCGGAAGTAAGAATACAAAATTGGAATTGGAACACTACATTGAAGACTCTGGATCTGATAAATGGGCTCTATTGGATTTGATTAAGTTGTGACTCCCCTTAAAATATATTTTCTGGGGGCACGGTGGCACAGTGGCAGTGCTGTCGCCTCACAGCTAGAAGGTCCTGGGTTCAATTCCCGCTGGGGACGCTGTGAGTGCTGGAGGCGTGTCCCATACCCGAGGCTGGGTTGGCGAAAGGGCCCTTCTGTGTGGAAAACATGCAGTAATCCTGGTCTCTAAACTGCCTTCCCCTGGCCAGCCGGGGCGCCTGATGGAGGTGAAAGGAACTGGTTGGAATAACATGTTCCTTCCACGCGCTACGTCCAACGCTTGCACGCTCCGCTCAATGTGACGACAGTTGTAAACAAGGAAGCACTGTGTCAATAATATCATAAAGGCAAGTCACCATCCCCCGAGTATAATATTGCGATTATATTACAGGCTACCATCAAAATAAAACATATCAAAATGTAGGCTATTTACGGGACATTTCTATCTCAAAGTAACAACCTATCTGCGAGTGTTATCTGTCCAGTGCTCAAACTGACAGACAGACAAGAGTCCCTGCCACGCTAGGCAACTTTTCTCAGACTGGACACATAGAGAAACACAACTTAAGTGTTAGCTCAATCTCATTGTGTTTAGATATTCTATATCTATTTTTATTTTGTATTTTATTTATTATTATTCAATGCCAGATTTAACTGCTACTGCAGAAAACATGCAGTGTCAGTAACCACTAGCCACTTAACCATGGGTTCTTCTGATATATTTTGATTGTGTGGTGTGCCATAATTCTCGTTTGAGCACAGAGAGCTGTCATGGTGTGATTTCAGCGCTAAACTTATATCAGGATTATTGTCGAGTTTGAAAACACTACAATAGGTCCGTCTACCGCCACTCACCTAATGTATGCACTAAACACCCAATGCCACATTTTTCACTGTAAAACTATTTTGCGGTGATCACAGAATGAGCCTCCCTGCAGATGTGATGAATAATGGAGCGCAATGCATTGAAACAGCAACACAGCTAAAACCCGTTTCAACAGAGTTTGCAGGAGTCATTCTTTAAATAGACCACCGCTCCCCAACCCCCCAGAAATGTATAATCACATGGCAGCTAGGTCTGAAATAGAACTGCAAGGTGGGAGATCAAACTATCACCTCCTAATTGTACCCCGAGTCTCAGAGACGCTGTGAGCCCATTAGCGCACAAAGAGAAGTGTGCCGGTACCGCCTCTTTAACATGCATTCTAACGCAGCTGAGAGACATGAGTCAGAACTTAGACAAGTGGAAGAAAGCAAAGCACCACATGGGCCTCCACCTGTGCTGGGGCACACTTAAAAAGATGCAACTTGCTTGGAAGGGATTGATAGTGATGAAACAAGTTCTCTCCTTGGACATTTCACAAAAGCGAGATCATATGGTAGAGCTGACAGTGCTCTGAGTGTAACATTTCATTCATCCTTCAAAGTAAAATACATTTTAATTACACACTTAACATTTCAACATTTTCAGATAGCCCTAAAGGCCTATTCATAGTCCAGTTTTCTGTGAAGAGGTGTCCACCGTGGCGTGACGTCATGTTTTAGTTCGGTGCACCTCATCACCTAAATGAATAGGGCTTACACATCCTGAGTCTTAATTTAACTTAGAGTGTTCATTTAATCTGAGTGTATATGTAGTAAGTACAAGTTAACAGACTCTACAATACGCATTGACACTGGTTAACATTTTATTCATAAAAATAAGTTCTGGATTGCAGCTTAAAATGTATTCTGAGGAATTTGCTATGTTCGTTTATCATCATCTTTTGACATACAGTAGATCTTTCACTGGGCTGCACGCAGGCAGTGAGAGGTAACAGATTTGGGTGTGTAACATGGCAGTCACAAACCACTAGATGAATATTGACTGTGTCATGTTTAGAGCCCGGAGGCTGCAGAAATGAAGAGTCCTTTGCTCCCGAGAGGTTTGGAGGATGATGTTTGTTCTCGCGTGGTGAGGCCAACCGAGGGCAGCAGGGGGCCACGGGGCCCATGTGAAATTCCCAAATCTGTTGAGGCGCTCCTCCAAAGTGCCAATGCATTGATTTTGACCGCAAATCTTTTCCGTGTGGCCGCCGCCGACCCCTGCCCGGCTCCCGAGCAAACTATACACACCGTCTTATGAGAGCCCCTGCATGGTGCTGTGAATCCTGTTCATCTCCCCTGGGAGGCAGGTTGGAGTCTGGCTAGCATATACAGAGACCACTGCGGTGTACCAAAATGGACCCAGGGATGGGTAGGGGGCTGTAAAGGAGAGCAGGTGGGGTGGAACGTGTCCCACCACCCCACACTCTCTCCAGGGGGAACACACTGCTCTGGAATCAATGCTCTGTTAAGTGCAGCTTAGCTACGGGACACTCGGGCTACAACATTACTCATGCACCGTCGAATGGGGCCCCAGTCTACAGACGGCACAACACGATCTGAGGGCACCTAAAGAGATGCTGGAACCTCCTCGGTTCCCTATCGCCTCTGTGTGATCCCATATGCCATTGTATATTTTATAAGTCTTCATAAGTCAATCAGTTTTTAACACAACTGTAACAAATGCAGGAATAAAACGAAAAAACATGATGCACTAGTACGGGGCCAGTAATTGGACATGCACTTTCAGAGTAGTATAGGTTTGCAAGAGATCATAGAGAAGTGTGTTTGTTTAAAAATGTAACCTATTTCAACCAATCAGAAGTGTGCTGCAATGCACTAGTGTTGTGGAGCTATGTGTTGGGTGCTCATTTTGTATTGTGGCGCAGGGAACCAGTGTGAGGGTGCCTGTACCATTGGAGTGAATTGTCTATTATGTGTTATGATACAACGGGTCGTTTCGAGGAAGCAATCTGATTAGTTGAAACAGCTTTCTAGCCGTGCTTAAACCACGATAATGGTACGGCTAATCAAAACAAAGAATTAATCTGTGCTAACCGTTTCTCTCAGAGCTCAGCAGACTCGATGGCTAGACTCATAGACATATATAAAGGCTAGATGGCTCAAGGCGGAGTCACTGACGTAGTTCACCGGCGGCCATCTTGCCGGGGTACTACTGTACTGTATGCTCTATGGCAGCTCAAACAAAAAGAGTCATAAATCGCTAAAATCTTGACGGATTTACAAACGGATTGGTTTACTACAAATGTTTGCTTAATTTTTTCGGTTGAAAATTGAGCACGTTATGGTTATTTAAAAGGTACAGCCCCATAGACACAATGTTATGCTTTACCCCCGTAAGATGGCCGCCACATGACGTCGTCGCTCTCCATTGGCCAGCAGTGCGGGCGAGCCATCTAGCCTTCTTATATATATCTATGGCTAGACTAGCTAGTTTCTTGGGACATTTATGGTCATAGTGGCTACATTTGTCATTGATAAAAATAATATTTTTCTGCAATTATCTTAGTTTTAAGGGTAACGTTTGTATAATTGCAACTTCTGCGATACCTTTCAGAACCGCAGGTGTGCATTAATGACGATAAAGAACACCCTCTCGTGTAACATTTCTTAATTTCATGTCTAACAGTCAGTGCAATGATCTGAAGTATAGAGTTTGGGCAGAATTGTCTCAGGAGGTAAATCATCTGCTTGACTCCATCCCCAGCTCCTCCTGTCCTTGAGCAAGACACTGAGCACCCAATCACTCTCGATGAGCAGGTTGGTGCCTTGCATGGTTGCCTCCGCCATAAATGTGTGAATAGGTGAATGTAAAGCACTTTGGAGAAAGGTGCGTCATACAGTAAATGCACCATTTTGTTTCCCCACTGTCAAAAGCTTGGAAAGACACTTTCAGCCAA
>OOFJ01117835.1:0-10154 GCA_900323375.1 Benthosema glaciale | reverse complement strand
CTGATTACATGGAATACGCCAGCTGATGTCCTGGGCTCACTTGACTCTCACATGTCACAGTTTAAAAACATGTACAGTACTACATCGATATTACACATTTTGATGGTTTGACTATTATCTAACATGTTGTAAATAGTACCACTGTATTTCTCACCCTTAAAAAATTATGATTAGTCACCAGAATAAACATCCTAAGTGGTCTAATACTTGAGTTATTGGTAAAATTACAGCAGGTTGGCGGGCATTTTGAAAAATGGCTGCCATGGTCACGGGACAAATCTAAATAGTACCACTGTATTCCCCATCCTTGAAAATGTAGGATTAGTCACCAGAATGAAGATCCTAGGTGGTCTAGAAGCTGATTTTGTGAACTAACAGCCATTTTGCGGCCATTTTTCAAATGGCCGCCATGGTCACCACGGGACTAATCTGCGAGGGCCCTATAGCCAAAAATGTTCCTTATGGCATGGTCTAACTGTGTGCCGAATTTCATACATGTATCGTAAAGTGCACGATTTTGTTCTGTGGCGCCTCCGCTACCCCCCCTGAGTCTGTGGTGAGCTGTTGTGTTGTGTATGTAAATTACGAGTCCGTATGTGAAACACTGCCACCTACAGGATAGATGCTGCTACTCTTTCTAAACAAAAAGATAAACGACCTGATGCTTTGGTCATTGCGGGCCAGGCTTGATGAAAAATTCAAGATGATAGGAGCAGAAGAGCTATGTTTTATTTTATTTTATACTTTAAATATTTTGTTTCATAGGACAATAATTCATTAGCCTACTCATGAAGGCTGCGCTGTGATCTTTATTTTTATTTTTGTGTAACTTGAATTAGTTGTTTTCTTGTTGCTGTGTTTTTCGTGCACTTGGTTGGAGTTGGACGATTCTTCGTCTTGTAAATTGTATCATGCGTGGTGCCTTCATTGCCTTGCAGCTGCACTGTCGTTGAGGGAGTTCTGCGTGTTCGTCACAAGATGGCGCATGCGAACAGCTGTCACATCATCACATGCGCTGTCCATCCATACGTGGTGCTGAGATTCTCTGACTCCAGTCTTCAAACACACACAAGTCGCCTCCACATCTGTTGGCAGCTTTCCTGCATGCTGTCTTTCAAATGTTGGTTTGTCGTGAACAGAGCAGATGCGTTTTATAGGCTAATTCAACATTTATGAAGCAGAGATATTGTTTAATTTGCTGATCAGATAAATTGGACACGAGGATATTTAAGTCATTCAAGAGATATGGAGAAGGGGAAAAGAACCTCTGCACAGTATGGGTCTTTAGAACGGACTCATGTGGGTGGACCTGAAAAAACTGGTGAGTTCTGGAGATACCAGTGGGTATTGACAGTTTTATTCCTTTTTACATCATTAGCATATTATTATTATTATTATTATTATTATTATTATTATTATTATTATTATTATTATTACTACAATTATTATTACTCTGTAGTATTTTTGCTTTGTTTTGTTTTCATGCCTTGCTACCTCGCTGCTATGACCTGAGTAAAAACGGGTCTGTGTCTTCTAACACTAACATTTATGTCTGCAAAGTGATTGGATGTTTTGCTTGTGTGACAGGTGGTAATTGGTCTAAACTACTTTTGTATATCAACTTTCACTTTGAGCAGACTGTAAAGTAATTAAATTCAACAAAGACATTTTATTTCTTGCATAGACTGACCTATTGTAGAGTAATAGAGTAAAGATATTGTACATTTGATGCGTACAATAGCATTAAAGTTTCTTTTTCATCTTCATCTCTGGTTAGAATTTAGGACTATCCTTCAGTCATGACATTCTGATGGTCTGTTGGCCGTGCACCCTGCACTGGTCATGCATGAACCTGTAAACTTGTGGTAGTATATCTATTGGCTCATATAATTAATTGAACCAGGCACACACACACTCACAGAATGTGTGTATTTCCTCCTGTTTTGTTTGTTTTCTTAATTGTGTCCACAAGCCTATAGTTTTTGAGGACTTACGTTGACCTGTGGTTTGTTTAGGGTTAGGGTGGAATTTCTTGGAAGCCATGTCACTCCCTTTAACCACACTAAGATAAATCTGTCTGCAACATGTCTCTCTTTATCAACATCACAGCATATAACCTTTCATGATGTTCTCTTATCAAAGACGTTTATTCGCAGCTATACTTTAGAATCAGACACTCACTTTCAGGATAGAACATGGTAATGAATGGAACCTCCCACTTGATATTGATATGCATGCCATGTGCACGGAGCAATGACAGGTGATACAGAAAAACAATGCAATCAATGTGCTCTGATGTGTACAGCAGCTGATCATTTTAAATGACATGATGCAGTCTGACATATCTGACAGCAGTCATTCACAGTGCTGCAGGAAATCAAAAAGTCAAGAGCAATTTTTGACAACACGACTGGAAACATAATTGCCCATGGGGGGAAGGAATGCACTTTATAGGCTCTTTGGCTTAACATAGCGTCCACAAACTGTGCGTGTGTGAGTGTGTTAATCTTTTGACACAATCCACAATGGTTTTAATGTCATTCTTCCAGACAAGGTCGGGTAATTAAAAGCCAATCCTGCAGCAGTGCTGGGTGACTCATACTGTAGATAGCAGGTACGTGGGGAGCAGGAGGTGGTCTAGGGTGGGCACTGGGCAGTGCAGTCATTCTGTAGTACAGAATGAATAATTGGGCTTTCATCGTGTCTGTTAAATCTGCACTCTTGATGTGGAACTGAGAGCATCTGTGAAGCTATGACCAGATTTGAATCCCCATGGCTTCCCCTATCTGGGGGCGAACATTCTGTGGAAATAGCAGATCTACAAGCTCACATCGCAACTAAGTACTGTAAATATAGTTTCTATTGGCCATGCAGTGACCCCCATATCATTCTCAATGTGCAATTGATGCAGCATTCTCCTTCTCTTTGCTGTTGTAATACTCCAGTTGAAATTATTGTAATATTCTAATGACTGTTCCTTCCAACATTGGAACGTGTGCTCTTTAATAAGAGCAATTAGAGCAGTTCAGCTGTCTATGACCAATGGAAGGGACCACCTCCTGCCACTGTCGCTGGCAGAATTGAGGAAGCGTTAATGAGACTGCATTCGTCTGTTCTAATTAATGACTTAACGCAGTCCATTATAGCCTACATTCAAATTCACTAGAGCATGAACTCTCAGCATGCCAACCTCCCGCATGTGAGTCATCACCGATTCTCTGTCACATCTATTCACGGTTTGTATTTGACTCCGCTATCTCCACTATTAACGCTTAACTTAAGTCGATAAGCGCGGCCGGCCGTGCGTGCGTGTGTATGCCGGGGGTGGAGAGAGAGAGTGGCCATCCTCACAGTCACACAATTCCTCCTACAGTATATACACTACAACAACCATGCTGCTGCTTTTGCTGAGTGACACCAGTAACTGTGTCGCAAAAGCAGCAGCCTGGTCATAGATGAACTATCAGCATGAGACACCTGTTGTTTCCATGGTGATGCTTTGAAACAATGTGTTGTAGATAGTGAGGCATGACCAGTGCTGTGGTACTGTTTAAAAAAAACATTTCATATGAGTTGCAGCAGGTACAAAACTGAACCTGTATGACAATCAGATAAGAACCCCTCATGTTATGAGGGGTAATCTCCCTGTTCTCATCTGATCTAGTAGGTGAGGAAAAAAAGCTCTTATTAATTCCTCACAGTCTAAACCCCTTTTCAGACTGTTGTGGTATTCTTGACTTCTTTTCAGCAGACGAAGACATCATTTCAATGGCCGACTCCTCCATCACCATTGCTGACATCGAAGGAGAGCTGTTTAAAATCGAGCGGATACGTGACATCCTTGTAAGAAGGGAGTCAGAACTGAGATACATGTAAGACCCCCTTCTTCTACTACTACTGAACTATAATCTCTACACACAATAAAAAGTGGTTTAACAGAAGGTATAATGGCAAAGGACGTACAATAAAAAACTAAAAACTTAATTGTCATATCTCCATCCCAATAAAAGCTATTTCTGTTCTAGATAGATAGATAGATAGATAGATAGATAGATAGATAGATAGATAGATAGATAGATAGATAGATAGATAGATAGATAGATAGATAGATAGATAGATATCTTTATTGTCTTTCAACAGATACAGGAAATGCACAAGAGAACGAAATGTCGTTTCACTGGCTTTTAGTATGCTAGTTAAAATACAGGTCATGAAGCTGGTTCTGTGTGTGCTAATAAATGGTTGGTTATTTTGTCATGCTTTTTTGTTTGTAACAGTTACACACAGTCCCTATATGGAATAACATCTATAGGGGGAGATCTGTGCGTTATACCCTGTATGAGGAGGAGAGTGCCGATCTGCCAGAGGTCCTATTAGGTGACTTCTGCTGGAGCTATTACATACACAGACACTCACACGTATGCACAACACGTACACACACAAGTGGGCAGTGGGCACGCACGCACGCACACACGCACGCACGCACGCACAGGGTTTCTAAACCAAAATGCTGCCTATGATCAGACGAGTAGATCTGTTCTTCTCTCCCTCTCTCGCGCTCTCTGATCCCTGTTTATAATGATTCTGCTGCCTTTTTTTCCCCTCAAGGTACAGTAGATTGACAATATGTAAATGTGTGCATTCTGGATGGAACAAAGTGTGTTTTTTATGTTGGGGGAGGGGGGGCTGCTAGGAATATACACTTGACTAGTGTATTATGACAATAATAGTATTTTTCCCCCCCTTTTTTTTCTTCTGCAAATATTATGCAGTGATAAAGTGATGCAATGTTTATTTCTTACAGGGTTTTTTTTCCCGACTGCAACCACATCAAACTGCATGAATAAGACATCAACTTTATGAATAGATTCATTCAATTTGCAGACGCATTTTCATATTGTTTATTCAGCCCCTCTCTCCCCAAGACAGGCTCTTTCTCTCTGTGTGGGAATGGCTGATCCCGTGTGCATAACTCCCAGTTCACTCCCAGTTCAGAGTCCAATTAGTTTGACTGCTTAAATCAGCCATTGCCTACAAACAGTCAAACTCAAAACTATAGTGTAAAGATACTGTGCTTATTAATCGCACTGAGCAGCTTGTGAGTCACAGTCCTCCTGACACGAAAACCACTGAAGTATCTTGAATCATAACACATTTCCTGTTCCCACAAGAAGCATGGGACATTTCTATACTATCTGGGGTCATTTTTCTCATCTTGACATTATTGTAATAACAGCCAGGCGCTCTACACAGCCACGTTTAGTCTAGTGAGAATCCAGTGTGTCCGACCCCCTGATGCTTTGAAATGTAGCCCCATGAGTCAGCCGCTGTAATAAGATCTGATGCCGTCAGGTGTGAATCATTCACATGGCGCTGTGTTTCTGCCAATATATCCGGAGAGCCTGCTATCATCTTAACCCAACTGAAACCAACGGGGAATCAAATCAACACTCTCCTGTTGTCTTCATGACCATTTGAGTTCACACTTACACTGTTGTTTACTGTTACTGTACATTGGACATTGTCTGGCCATCTGAAGATCCCATCTGTGTTTTGAGAAGATATTATAGCAGTCCATCCTTTTTCTTCGTTGCACTGTTTCTTCTGTATCTGCTCTGTTTATCTTGTCCATTCTGAAAGCGTTTTCATGGTTGAATTTTTAGCAACACCGGTCCCCTGTGAGTCTCTGACTGCTGACTGAAAGTCTGTCAGATCTGTGAGACTTCCTCTCAGAATGGCCAGATACTTTGCCCAGCGTTCTCCAGAGAGCTGCATGTGTGACATGAATACTGGAATGCACACATATCGTTGCTGTCGAGCAAGGCGGGCATAAACCTTGTATCTTCATTTTATTAAAAGTACTGTAAACGGCCGATCTATAACGTGTCACGTTGTGAGCTTGTAGATATTCTATTCTTGTGATTTGTTGGGAAAATTGATTTAGTTTAGGGATGCCAAGTTGAAAGTCTGACTGTGGGTTAGATAAATATTTAATCAATGAAAAGTAGATTTATACATTGGATGAATTGGAACACAGGAAGGCATTCTGTTTTACCCTTCTGATGGTTTCTCAGTTGGTCATGATGATCTCCCGGGGGGAACCTTTAAGGGTTGTCTTGCTCAGGGACACTAACTTTAACATGTATAGGCTACTGAACTTCTAATTACAATGCAGACAGCCTCTCCAGCCACTAAGCTTCAGCCAACTCCATTATAAAACCGGCAGGTTCCAAAGCTATTAGATTTCCTTGCAAATATCAAGCCCTCTAGGAAGGTGCAGTTTTCTTTGTTGGCTGGCTTTGAAATTCCTTTATTGTTTAAATGTTTGTTTCCTCACAGGATGGATGACATCCAGCTCTGCAAAGAAATCACAAGGTTGAAGACGGAGCTTCAGAAACTGGTCTCGCTTCCAGGTGAACATTAAAGCCATGTACATTTTTTGGTAGAACTTTTGTTGTGCAGTATCCTGTATATGATATAATAAGTCCAAATAGTATCGATCATCATCTTTATCTGTTGCTTCTGTACTCTGTCAGCAATGAACTAGAACTATTTATTCCTTTCATTCAAGTTCTCTAATGCAACTAACAAATTCTGCAATGAAAACATGAAGACCGTTGGGCAGAAAATAACTCATCGGTGGCGATCGCCTTTGAATAACAATTCAATTTCTCTTATTGCAGTAGTGATCACCATGAAAATATTCACAAAGTGTGACTCCCTCATTGCAGTGGTCGAATGGAAACCTTGTATATCCAAAACCGTTCTTATTTTTTTTTAAGAGATTGTTTGGGCCGTTTGCCTTTATTGATAGTTGTAGAACAGGGAGAGAGATGGGGGGGGGACAGACACACAGCAAAGTTCACCGGGATCGGGACTCGAACCCGCAACACCAGTCGTTCCTTTTTTTTAATTATTATTTTAAAAACATTTTAAAATTGTGATTTACACGCTTGTGTGCTTGTAGATCTGCTATTTTCCCAATTTTGTGTGAAACTCTTGTTAGAGAAACAAGGTTTCTGCCCAACAGAGCAACATCATGTTGCATTATAGAAGGTCATCCCCATGCCAACACAAAGGACAGGTTGCAACATAGAAATGTGATGATTTTCATTGTAGGATTTTCAGTTCCATATTCTTTAGTATATAACATTACAGGAACTTAATAAACTTCTAATCTAGACAATACTCTCAGCCTTCGCCACCAATATTGTGCAAACTGAAAGGCTTTGAAAAAGAAATAAAACATCAATTGAACTGTAAATAACGTTGCATAATGAATGGTGAACCATCACTATCTGCACATTGCACATTGTAATACATATTGATGCATGTGTTGAAATGACCCCACCGTACTTTCAACACTCAACAAAAAAATGTTGTGTGAATGTTGGACAGACAAAGACAAATCCAAGGAGGACGTAATGCGAGAAGAAGAGCTGCTGCTGCAAATTCACAAGCTGGTGGAGACCAGAGACTTCCTGGTGGATGATGTGGAGTTTGAGAGGCTAAGGTGAGACCAGCATCATAATCCACGTCTTCACAGGCTTCAGCAATGTGTTTCACTATATGAGTCATTCCACGGAAACGGTACGATTTGCAGTCCCTCTGACCCTTTCAGGTGTATTTTAGTGATTGAGTCACCAAAAACTATTTTTAAAAGCTTTTTTCATCAATTGAAATGTCATATCTGAAGTGGACTTCAGATATGACTATTACAAATGTACAAAAATCCATAAATGATTCCATTAGCATATACATCTACCTGTGCTTTATTGCTGGTCATGTTTAGTTTTATATTTTATAGGTACTATAGGTAGAGGCTGCTAGTGGAAAATGACTGATATCCGTTTGACTTACATTGGAGTGTTGGCTCAATGAAAGAAAGCTACAGGAAAAATGGCTGCCATTTGTGGCCAATCAGTAATTCTTCGAAAAAGGCAACAAAAATAAATCAATAATATTATATATGTTTAATTAATAAATATGACAAAACAATGAATAACTCCAACATGATCCTTGAAGCAATTGTACCCTGCACCTCCACACACGGAGAAGCTTCCCTAATGTCTAGAAAGGTAAAAGGATACCATATGGTAATACTCTGTGGCAGGTTTGATATCCTTTTAAATGGGTTTTTGCTCCGGCCTGAACAGATGATTTATAATGTCAATGTCATATCGATTCACCACAGCTGTGGTTTATGACTGTATATCTAAGCAGGGCGAATCTCAGGGCAAATCTCTGCTCTTCGTGCTGTACTGCATGCAATGTGGTAACCAACCACATATATGGACTGTTTATGCCACTAACATTAGCTGTAGTGTCAACCATGCCAAGCATGTCACGCTTATTCTCTGAGTGAGAATGTCTGACTGGCAGTTTTCAGACAGGCGGCAGGTGGTATTTGTCGGAAGCCATCATACTTTCATTATTCAAAGAGAAACTAAGAGGACCATGGAGCATGGAGGGAAGTGTGTGTTTGCTGAATTAAACTATGAAATAGTGTGCGTGATGTTTAGCCTTCTTTTTCTGAGTGTGCTAAATGATCTGCAACATCTGCACCAAGTTGCTGTAAAACATACTTATTCAATTGTAAAGATGAATGAATTAATTCTAAATTAACTACATACCAGAAACACTGAGACACACGCACAAACACACATACACACACAGACACTCACGCGCACGCACACACATACACACACATACAACACACCCATAATTAAATCCTCCCTTTGCCTACAGGGAAAGAGAGGAAGACAAAGAAATGTCAGACTTCTTACAGTCCAAATTCCCCAAGAAATTGAGCAAGAAACCCGGTAAGCATGTTGCCATGGAGCTATGACTGCAAAGCTCCACTCTTTGACAATTCTCTCAAGCAACATCAAATACATTATTATAGCAGGAGGAATTTCAATGCTCAGTAAAGTTTTGTTCTACGTTGTATAACAGCAGTCATATCCTCGTGAATATAATTATAAAGCACATTTATACCATGGCTTTTTTATTCAGGTCATCCGCAGGAACAAATAGTGGCCTCCAAATCCCAGCAAACATCAACGCCATTCCTCACCAAAACTGGGCTGACACTCCTGAAAGAATGTTGTGGCTTCACCTGCTCCATTATGTAGAACAACATCCACAGGGGACACATAATGAGAACACTTTCTATGTATGTAGATGTGTTTGCGCTTGTGTTTGAGGGACGGCGTGCGTGTGTGTGTGTGTGTGTGCGTGCGTGTGTGCGTGCGTGCGTGTGTGTGTGTGTGTGGTATGCAGTATGCGTGTTAAGACATGCAGTCTGCATTGATGTTATATTGTCTGTAATATAATAATTTGTAATAATTTATTTGCTGCTGTGAATCGCCGTTTTGCAGCAGGTACACTAATTGGTTGACATTCTTATTGGACATTTGAATGTTTTCCATTCCAAGAAGATAATTACTGTAGTCACTATCATGGTTCCTGTGGTTGTGCAATTATGCATTTGTGGTGAATTAGACCCTGATATTTCAGACGCCCTATAGCTGCTAAGTACACAGTGCTAATCTCTAATTGCTCCAGTTACAGTACCTTTGGTATTCTGTGACATTGTTGTCACAGATCACTGGAATCCTGCTTATAGCCTTCAAAATAATGGGCGTCCAAGGTGACGCAGGAGTAAAGTTCCTGCCCATCGCCATGGAGCCTCATGCATGGGACTCCACAGTACCTTGTGTGCGTTCCAGTGAACACAATTGGTCTCGTTCACTGATTGCATGCCAGGTGAAGAGGGTGATCTCTGTCACTAGCCCATCCTATACAGCCTGTTGGGAGCATGTTCCTCCACGTGTAGGGTGACCAGATGTTCCCCTTTGCGTGGGACAGTCCCTCATTTCACATACCTTTCAAGCGTCCCACATATTGAGACCCTGTCCCTATAGTGACTGGCCGGCATCAGTGTTCAAATGCCCTAATAGTTATATACAGTCCCCTAACAGTTGGCTTTCTGTTGTAAAGCTCTCTCATTGTCTGTTTTCCTGCTAGATATTTCCACACTCACTCCAGAAGGCCACATTGCATGTACTTGAGCTTGTATTTGAGCTTGTACAGTAGATCTGCTATTTTTGCCACATTTGAATTGAAATCCTGAATATTTTTTTTTATCATCA
>OOFJ01117833.1:8942-18973 GCA_900323375.1 Benthosema glaciale | reverse complement strand
CATAGCAGTAATCCAGACCTACAGTAAGTATCTGTATCAACAATGATATCCACATGAAATGTTTCTGGATACATGCATGATCGCATCACAAATATCAAGACAAGACGAAAGGTATGTCATATTTATCTGCTTCCACTGCCTCTACTGTGCAGTAATGTAGGCCTGCATATAAACCTTTATTCATCCTGTGAGGGTTTTGAAGTTGTAAAACGATATCACTTACACTTCGTACGGCTCTAAGTGTTTTGATTAAATGAACATGGTGGGCCCAGACCCCTTGCTAGGAGTAGTAGTAGAGAAGTAGAAGTAGAAATGCTTTATGGTGTCGTCCCACTCACAGTTTTGAGTTGTGCTTGAAATGTACTGTAATTCTCCAAACTGTTAATAAAGATTTCAATCAATCAACAAACTTGCAATGTGAAGAGTAGGCGTACTTCTTAAACTGGAAAATGGTATATTTAAACTTTAAATTGTGTTTGCAAAACATTAACATTGTCTTTGTTATTTTAATATAAAAATAAAGATAAATGAATTAACAATAATAATAAAAAAAAGGTTTTAAATGTGTCTTTTTTTTTCTTTTCTAGTGCTTCTTGTCATCCTTGGAATCCTGGGTTTGCTCATTAATTATCACCATCGTCCCATCTGCGTTTGAAAATGTTGCTCAATTTGACACTTAATTCGACCACAAACTCCACTGAAGCCGCCCTTGCAGCAGCATACCCTAGATGGTGTGAGGACCAGCAGGAAGGCATCATTACCTGGACGTTTTTCTGCGCGGCCACCGTGCTCCTTGGCTTCCCTGCCTCTGTTGCCGTCGTCTGGGAGCTATCCAAGAGACACAGAAATGGAACACCGTTTACACCCCAGGACGTCTTCATGTTGGCATTGACTCTCATGGACCTTTGGATCTTTGTGTCCCTCGTGCCTTCTTCCATTAATTTCTACATGGCGTACAGCCCCACATATCATGACTTTAGTCTGTTTATTTATATAATGAAACTGTGCGGACGACCTCTAATCATGGCGTGCAGTTGTCTGGACTGCTACCTGGCTGTGGTTCATCCGCTCGTCTACAGGGCAAGGAAGAGTCTTGTTCCTCGTGTTGCGGCGGTTTTTATTGTCTGGCTCACCTCAGCGGGTTTTGGGATTGTAGTGCTAGTGCTTTTTCACGATGTGACCAGCGTTGGTCCAGCAGTTTATTCATGGCCCTATGTCATTTCTCTCCCCACTATTGCCTTCTGTGACCTCTCCATCCTGTGGACTCTGAAGAGATCCGACCGAGGTGGAAGAGACCCTCATCCCCAGAAGAAGAGAGCTCATCAGATCATTGTCAACAGCCTGATCATGACAGTCATCGTCTACCTTCCTCCAGCTATAGTGTTACCTCTGCTGTCGCTCACACTTAAAAATATTCTGTCTCCAATTGTGATCAGTTGTCAAGTGGTAATGGCAGTGGATGTTCTTCCAACTGTCGGCAGTGCAATCATGCCTATTCTTCACCTGGGAAATCTAGGCAAAATAGATCATTTAAGGCAGTGGTTCTTGAGGGTGTTCCAGACCTGATGAAGACCAGCTATACAGTCAAAACGTTGGACCTATACTTAAATACAATTTATGGGACCTTGTAATGTATACAGTGTGCAGACTTCCCTCCCTCTTCTAAATGTACATATTTTAGTTATGGTAAATGGTGCATTTATATAGGTCTTTTATCCAAAGTGCTTTACATTGTGCATTACATTCACCCATTCATACACCAATGGCTGAGGAAACCATGCAAGATACCTGCACATCGGGAACAATTAGGGGTTCGGAGTCTTGCTCAAGGACACTTTGACACTAACTCTGGGGGATCGAGCTGGAAACCTCATGGTTCCCAACTTCCCATTTGGCCACTCTACCCCTTTTTAATATATAACACAAATCTGGGGTCCCTGGCACAAAATATTTAATTTGATGTGTCCAAATGCGTATTCATCTGGGTGTCCTTGACAAGAAAACATTTGAAAACCTCTGATTTAAGGTCATGGCTTGTGAAATGGTGTACAGTATATGAATGAATTAATCTGAAATCATACAGAACTAAATTAATACCAGTAGGCTATTCATGAAACTGTACAGCATATTACTGAAGATGTTCGTCACAGCTAATTTATTTTGTACAATTCAATTGAAAATAATTAAATTAAAACGACAACAAAGGAAATTACTGTATTAGACTGGTATGGTATTTTTCTCAGCATCAGCCCTGTCCATCAGTTCAAAGGCATTTGTTTGTTCAACATTGATAGAACAAACAACTCTCTGCATGTCTGCTTTGCATGTTTTCTTTGTTGACACTGGCAATGTAAAAGATTAGTTCTCTAGTGATAAAATGTGAGAACATTTTAATGTACATTATTTATTTAACTTACAGTATATCCTCCTATAGCGCATTAGAATTCATCTTTCTCTAAGAATATGTGAATATGTGTGGCCTGCTTTCTGTAATCCGACAGATGAATAATAATATAACATTCTGCATATCGTATTCTATCGATATTATCGATAGAATACGATAGTATCAGCCCTGTATCGATCGTATTCTATCGATATCGTATTCTATCGATATTATCGATAGAATACGATAGTATCGATAGAATAAGTGAGCGAAAGCCTCATGAAGAATACACAGATGGAACATTGTGTATTCTTATTTGTGTTTCCAGTTGTACTAGGCTTATGATTAAATGACGTTATTATATTGTGTATTTAACCTCTATTGTAATGTAATTATTTCTGCTCTATTATTTTCTTTCTTGTTATTGTTGTTGCAGCTGTTTTTTTTTTCTTTTTTGCCTTAGTTATATGTCACTATGGTGTCTCACCCTACTATGAAAATAAAGTTAAAGAAACCTCGGGTTTGGTTTTGTGAGTCAGTGCATTCATGCCAACCTTTCAGCCATAGTTCAACAATAAAGGGGTGGTTGAGTCCCCTTGGCAGTGATAAGAAGTCAGTGCCTCTGTTCTGACATGATAATGACATGATTCTGATATGTTACTGACCATGCTACTGACATGAAACTGACATTATTCTGACATATCACATGCTACTGACATGATTCTGACATATCACATGCTACTGATATGATACTGACCATGATATTGACATGGTAGTGATGGTACTGACCATGATACTGATATGATGATACTGACCATGAGGACATGATAGTGATAGTGATGATTCTGATACGATATCACATACTACTACTGACCATGATATTGACATGGTACTGCAGACCATGATACTGATAGGCTAGTGACCATGATACTGACCATGAGGTCCATGATACTGACCATACTGACAGTGATATGATAGTGACCATGATACTGACCATGCTATGATGCTACTGACCATGATTCATGATAGGGACCATGACACGAACGTGATAATGATTGCAACATAATAGCTTACTGACCATAACACTGACATTCTTTGAGAAGTTCTGTGCAACAGCCATGCATGTCTGATGTCACTGACAGTTTTGCAAACCACATGGACAGAGGAAAGCCGAATCACATGGCAATGGATCATTACAAAATATGTCCATAGCCAAAACAAACAAAAAACTGCAACCGACCAGAAGCAGCTGCAAATAAAAAATAAAGGAAAGGAAATGTTTATTATCCACCAACCTGGAAACAAGCCTGGCTTTTGTCATTTATATAGTGGGTTACCGACTATGAAATACTGTAAATCCCAGGCCTCCTACAGTTTAATGCAGGAGTCTTTCAATTACTAACCTTGAGTTGGTCCTGCTGTTTTCCTGTTCATATACTGCATAACGACGCAATTAACCGAGTTATTCGTGTGTGTCACGACATTGGCAGCCACAACCCGTGATGACCACCGGACGATGACGATAAAAAAAATAGTTGGAAGGTAACCATTAATTAATTCTATTAATTATTATTAGAGAGAAACTTTTCCCAAGTCTGGGTTAAGAATGTATTGCTTTGGCGCCATCTCGTGGCAATTTCTCATATGATCTACTACTAACTAGATAAATAGTCTCGGGAACGCTCGAAAATCGGAAAATAAGGAATATCTAAATATCAATCTGCTCGAAAACAACATCAACAAACATCATTATCAACAATAACAGATCTGAATAATATTTGAAGTAATCAAATTGACTTTATAAGGACATAAACGTTAAATCATCTTGAAATAAAAAAATGAAAATGAAATAAATTATTTAAGAAAAAATAAAAAATAAATAAGCAAGTCTAAACAGTGTTTCTATATTAATTGTAAATGCCCATAATAAAAGTTATCTCATGTAATCTCGTTCTTCTTCGTAGTTCTCGCGGGAGTCCGGTGTGAACTAATGGGGGCGGAAGTACTTTGAGAGTCTCTTTTCCGCCGGCCATAGAGGAATCATCGGCAGGGTAAGAATTCACTGCTGATAATCACCAAAGTTATCCTCATGTATCATAAACATCCGTGCCATACGTTACCCCGCAGTGGCCCGAACATTATGCTTATCTTGTCACGGTTCAAGAACGATTGATATGAAACCCAAGTTGCATATAGAATATAACGTAAAACGCAGCAGTTTGAGAGCACCCCCCCCAGTCCGACTGTCAGTCTGTCTGTACTCTGTATCCGCATGTCGGTGCGCTTGAGTCGGTCAGATGCACTAAAAAAGACCCCGGAGCTCATTTTCGAGAGGCCCTCGTTCACATAACCAGTAAAACGGGACGGTAAAAAGAAATTTAAAAACAATTGAATGTATTGAAGTGAAGTTAGCAACAGTGCTAATATTGGCTGTAAGGTTCTCTGGTGATGCTAGCTGTGCTGTTATGCTACCATGTAGCACACCGTGCTAGCTAGTCCAGTGATATTATAATCATATTTAAAGCTGGTTAGCCCACAAGTTGTAGAATTGGAGTTTTGGTTACGTTCTCTTACCTTCTGTAATGTTTGTGAATGGCTACTCATTGCCTGGTACAGTCCTCGCATGCAACTGCTTTTTGCTAAAGGCCTAATACAATTTGCAACTCGTTGGCTGATAAAATCCATAGTTTCCAAAAATAATGTTTGCACTAGCTTACTTAAATCCCAACTTGAGTGCCCATCAGGTCACATCTACTGCTTAATGTTTGTAGCGTGTCAAAGTAGTTCTAAAAATCTATGCATGTTCCTGGTTCAAAACTTTTACACATGCCTATAGACCTGTTTGTGCACACATGCAAAATGCATGTTTAGACAAACTATGCCAAGTTCAATGTTATTTCAATTGTCCTGCCACTTGACAGTTTTTCTTTGCACTCTAAGTGATAGTTATCTTGTTGTTTGACTAAGAGAGCACTCTATAGTGTGTACTAGTCATAGTTTCATTGTACACATTCTGATATTTAGCTTGCTTATTATGCTTGACTATTTCTATGTATTACCATGTGGTGGTCTTGCTTACTGTAAATTGCTTTGGATTTTGAGCGTCTGCTAAATGCCTAAATTGTAAGTTTAAGTTAATGCCATTTACATGCACACATGTAAGTTGCTAAATTGTGAGTAGTGTTAATGAACACCCTTCTCTCTCTCTCTTTGCAGCATCATGAAGCTGAATCCATTGGTTTCATCCTCGCGGCGCAAGAACCGCAAGAGGCACTTCAATGCCCCCTCACACATCCGTAGGAAGATTATGTCCTCCCCCCTCTCCAAGGAACTCCGTCAGAAGTACAACGTGAGGTCCATGCCCATCCGCAAAGATGACGAGGTCCAGGTGAGGATGTTTTGGAGAGGTTGAGGCATTGACTCGGGGAGCAGGAATGTGTAGATAATGTTTTGTTGTCATGGTAGTTTAACCACTGTCAACTGTATTTTGGGCATGGCATAGGCGCAAATGGTCAAACTTTGTGTGTGTGTGTGTGGGGGGGGGCTAGATTTACAGATTGTAAGCTTTCAGTTAGGCCATTTGTCCTATTATGAAATGTATATTGAGTTTAAGTTGTTAATGCAGATACTCATGAGGCTTAAGTTAACCCTTTTATTCTTTCTGTGTGTGTGCATCCA
Source organism: Benthosema glaciale (assembly GCA_900323375.1). Lineage (NCBI taxonomy): Eukaryota > Metazoa > Chordata > Actinopteri > Myctophiformes > Myctophidae > Benthosema > Benthosema glaciale. The sequence continues at coordinate 12,912 of OOFJ01117833.1, read as the reverse complement.
AAGGTGGTCCGTGGACACTACAAAGGTCAGCAGATTGGCAAAGTAGTACAGGTCTACAGGAAGAAATACGTCATCTACATCGAGCGCGTTCAGAGGGAAAAGGCCAATGGAACTACAGTCCATGTCGGCATCCACCCCAGCAAGGTAGGGTGTCTCTGACTAGACATTAAATCACTTGAACGTTTGTGCAGTGCTGGTGCTTCTGCCTGGCATCATTCACTTCCCGTTGACCATGCAGAGTTATAAAATTCTACCATATTGCTCATCTTCAAATGACAAAATGGGCTGTATGCTCTCTTCCATATCGGTAGATTTCACAAGCCCAAAAGTATGATCCAGCTTTACAAAACTATCAGTAAAACAGCAAGTGAATTATGGTTTATCAGCTTTGTTCTATTGGGACGCTGCAGTACTTTGCAGCTTCAGCATAACTGAAGTAACAGTCAGCATTCGTGCTGTATCTTACTGTATTTCTTGCTTTTGTGCGTTCTCTAGTCTAGTAGAAGTCTTTGGTTGTGTTCCACCTTGTTTGAATGTTCAAATTGCATGGCAAGTACAGCACATCATAGAATGAGATGCAGGTAAAACCTGCATGTCTATTCTGGGGCAGCTGTGCTCACAGCGCATTGCGACATGTGAGCTTGTAGATGGACTGTTTTCGGATGAGATGCAGTGGAAAGGAAAGGAGTATACCACGTACAGTGATGTACTGTAGTTTAGTAGAAGTATCTCGATTACATTGTTTTCTGTATCTGGAGGATACTTAATAGATTAACTTGTGTTTCAATATAGTGTATAATCCAGTACATAGAGGTGACAAAGTTGGAAAAAATCTGTACCCCTCTAAGTGGAAATATGTTGGCTGGCACTTCCCAGTCTGTAGTGGATCCCCCACATTCACAGTGGTCACTGCATCAGTGTCTGTGAGACCAAGAAGCAGTTCTTGGGCCTGTGTGGCGAAGGGGCGTCGGGACTTGAGGACGGGTGTGCTGTGGCGTGTCCATGACCTTGTGGCTGAGGAGGTGGGGTTCTCGAGTCGTTAGGTGTAATTTATTATCGAAGTGCAGTTGGGTTTTACACTGTACATGGCAGCTAGAGCATTTGATGTGTCATTTAGAAAAAATTATACCCATGGTCTAACTGATTTTGGCTTGAGTTGTGAGATATCGTAGATTATTGGCTATTTTTTCTATTCAAATATATGGACTATAAGTTGCTTCATAAATCAATTTGAGTATTTATTATGTTTCAGTATCAATATTCTGTGCATGATGAGTCTAGTGTGCCTTTCCAAGCCATTTGGAGAGGTGCTGGCTACACCAGCTCAAATCTGAAGTTCAATTTACCATAAACAATGCTGACTTTGTGATGCATGTACTGTATAACTGGATGATTCGAAATCACTATGCTACATGTCAGATACCAAGGTGGCAATGCCCACTTTATAGGGTTGTGTGAGTGGTGTGGGGGTGTTACACGTGTATTATACTGTAGGTGGCTCAGATTGGTGTATTGTATTGTGTGTGTGTGTGTGTGTGTGTGTGTGTGTGTGTTTACACATGTATTATAGGTGTCTTAGACAGGTGTGTATTGAAGCTGTCGTGAATCGCTTCCTCAAAGGCTGTACAATGTGTTGAAATGCGCTGTTTTATGTACATTTGCAGAGTACACTTGTTAGAATGATAGCCCAGTGTATTTGGAAGTGTTATCCATTCCAATGATTTTCTTTTTTAACCTATTCATAATCCATAGGATTCATGTTGGAATAATTGAAATGGCCCCATCTTGCTCACTGTTGCTCCTTCATGAAACATTTATTTTCCCTGGCATCTGGGGCATGAATATGCAAGACTGCAGCAGTTAATCGATTATAAAATATAAAAAAAATCTAATGATTTTCAACAAAGCTGATCTATCATAGTTGGAGCTTGCTATTTTTACTAAACACTATTGTGTTTTAATCGATAATTTAAAACATAATCTATTTGGATTTTTTTCATGTAGATTTGTTCATAACATATATTCTACTTTTCTAGGTGGTCATCACCAGGCTAAAACTGGACAAGGACCGCAAGAAGATCCTGGAGCGCAAGGCTAAGTCCCGCGCCGATGGAAAGGAGAAGGGCAAATACAAGGAGGAGACCATTGAGAAGATGCAGGAGTAAAACGGATCTTTTGCTATTCAATAAATGTTGTAAAAATGGAATTCAATGGTCTGTGTTGTATTTTCACCTGAAGTACACTGAAAGCAGCTTACAGCTGTTAAAGCGTTAGACAAAATGTACTATATATGCGCAATGTACACAATAGAGGCTGGCCTGGTATAGTGTAAGATGATTTATCACTTCAGATAGTGACAGAACTACTAATTATACAGCGTTTCAGGTCTTATCTAGCACTTGGGGTGTCAAATGCTACAAGGAACTGCATTATATTGATGGCTGAACAGGGACATCCATCTTAATGATATTGCATCTTTGTTAGATGTGGTTATATTGTGACCACAGGTCTCATTTATTACTGTAAGAGGATTGTGGAGCAGTGTAATGACACTAAGGCAAGTTTGTTTCAGTTCAAGACCAAAGTTAATTACGTTATTGTCAAAAGTAGATAATTGTCATGATTGTCAAAGGAGGCTGCTCAACCAGTAAAAGGCAAACTAACTACATTTATCTTAAATAAAAATCATGAGCAATAGTTATAGTGACAAAAATGGAAACGTTCACCTACCCTAGCAAACCTGTGGCTCACTTTAAAAGTGTTGCCCATGAGCTGACAAAGTGTTTCATTTCGTTTTAATATATATTTTTGGGCTTTTATTGGATAGTGCACATTATGGTAACAGGAAATGGGGAGAGCGGGGGTGACACGCGGCAAAGGTCGTTGGGATTAGCAGCCTAGGTGCCCGGACTGCTACACATTTTTAACAAAAACAATATTGCAATTTCTAATGAATAAGGCTATTACAAATAACAAAATTCATACAGTCAGTCTAGTAGGGTTTCCCTAGCCTGACTCCGCCACCTGGGGGCAGCAGTGCGTTCCTTCTACTGGAGGAGGGAACTTGTGAACTCATACTACCGCAATCTGGCGGAGTCAGGTTAGGATTTCCCTGCTGCCCAATGGCTTCTGATGCTTTGTTGCAACTTAGTTTTACAATGGGATTTCAGGGTCATACTGTTGTGGTAGTCAAACACTTCAGGACCCTACTACAGTACTTACTGTAAGACAACTAGTCATTCTTGAAAGTACGTGAACCCTTTGGTCCCATAGATCGAATTTGTCAAATTGGTCATAGAGGACGTTCCAATCCACAGGGTCCCCAGCCAAATTAGTTGATATAACATAAAAAGCATTTTAACCACTTTTACCCTAAATTCAATGGCTAATGAAAATAGCAGATTGGCAAGCTCACAACCTGTTGCGATGTGTTGAAAATTATGAAAAATACTGATTATGAAAAATATATATTTCAACAATAGAGTATAGCTTTGAGTATGTGCCAAAAGATCACTTCAGTTTATTTCCAGCTCTTGGACAAGATACATTATACATTGTGCATTAGTGCAATTTGGGCAAGACATAATCACAAAAGGAAAAAGTCCATTTGACATGATAAAGAGTCCAAGATACTGGGAAAGGGGAGAGGGAGAAGCATAATGCAATATTACAATGCAGGAATTTGATGCGTTAAAAATTATGAAAACTACTGGTTATGAAACATTGGTTGTATTTTAACAACCATATTTAGACTAAAGTATAGCTTTGAGTATGTGCCAAAAGATCATTTCAGTTCGATTTATTTAGTTCCAGCTTTTTTGGACAAGCGCAATCTGGGCAAGACAATCACAAGCTAGTGAGAATGTGTGTGCATAATTTGACAGAAATTGCATGTCGTGTTCATGATAAAATATGAAATGCAGAGATAGTAATTTTATGCCCCACATAGACGAAGTCAAGACACTGGTTG